>MU224028.1:864925-910347 GCA_018584345.1 Thuja plicata | reverse complement strand
TGATTCATTAAGTGGAGATGAGTATGTATATGGTGCCATGTTTATGCAATAAATGTCTTGACTGAAATACTGATATCCTGGATATTGTCTTGAATCACTGATTTGGTTGAGTGAGGGCTCTGCACCAGTATAGGCTCAATAATCCCTCATCCTATGTCATTTAGAGGTCCTTTTCCATTGTATCCCATCTATTTGAGGAAATCATATCCCTTGCCATACTATTCTAGGGATATCTCCACATGTATGACCTCAACCTCCATCGGTTCTCCTTTGTAAAGCCAGTCCAAGACTCCCTGTTCTTCTGTGTTATCTAAAGAATATGTTGATGCTTTTATCATGCCAGTTTCTTTGTGTACTTCTAGCTCCTTGGATGCTTTAGGTGTGAATATCAAGGAAGGTTTTCCATAGGATCTTGGTGATACTGGAAGTTCTGTTAGTGATGGCATCAGGTCCAGCTTGTATTCTCCCATACCTATTTCTGCAAGTTTTAGGGTTTTTACAAAACTCTTCATAACCATGTCTTTGGTAGTTTCAGGAGCGATCATATCCATATCCTCCTTGTTATGTGGTATCATACTACCATCTTTGATATTGTTACAAGTGTAGTTAGCATCTGTAGGAATTGTCACTTCCACCCCATTTTGTGGGAACTTTATACATTGGTGGTAAGTGGATGGCACAACTTGCATTTTGTGAATCCATGGTCTCCCCAAAAGGATATTCTAGGCCAAAGGTAGATCCAGAACTTGACATATGACATTCCTCTCAATTGGTCTGACTCTGATATACAGAACAATAAGACCTTTTGGAGGATCTTTCTTCCTCGTAATAAGATTTGATAGTTATTTTGCTTCTAGAGTCAATTGTCTATTCTGAGAGACCCAGTCTCTTGATTAGATCAAGTGTACAGATATTCAATCCTGCACCTCCATCTATCAATACACATCTCACATGGGATTTATGAATAAGGACATCAATATGGAGGGGTTGATTATGTGGACGAGTCAATGATTTATCATCCTCTTCATAAAAGGAGAGATAATGTGGAGATGAGATGTGATTGACCATCGATAGAAATTTGTCTATATCATTATCCTTTGGGACATTAGCAACATGTAGGGCCTATTCTAGGATTTCCCTATGTACGGTGGATATTTTGAGCAACTCAAAAATGGAAATTTTGGTAGAGGTTTGTTGCAATTGAACTACCAAGTCATATTTTGTTCCAGGAATAGTAACCACGTGTTTTGCTACTGGTTTAGGAATAGTAAGGATAGGAACCTTGGATGTTGATGCTGGTTTTGGGGGTCCTTTAATCATGACATGCACTTGGCTTCATGTTACGACATTTGAGTGGAATGAAACACCTTTGATTGTGACCACATTAATTGACTCAGCCTTAATGTCTAGCATATTGATCACATTATCATTATTGGAATAGGTGTAGTTCACTTCATTACTCTTCCCTTTAGATGTTTCTCCTTTTCCGTAATTAGGGAATGGATTATTGAATGCTGTATGATCCTCATTAGTAGTGTGTCCATCCACTTTGATCTTACCACCTTTGATGAGGTCTTGAATGACATGTTTGAGCTTAAGGAAATTATTAGTTTTGTGTCCTTTGTTTTTGTGTAAGACACAATAGGAATTATCATCCCACCACCTGGGTTTGACCATTGGTTCCCATGGTTTGGAATTGAGGATTGTGAGAACTTTGTTATCCAAAAGTGTCTTCAAAACAATCTCGAGAGGCTCTCCCAAAGGAGTGAATATTCTTTGTGGTTTTGAAGTCCATGTCCAACCCTTGCTATTATCATTATTTTCCTTGGGTATGGGGGTCGTGATCTTGGTGTATTTGATTGCCTACATACTATTGGTTAGATTGAACACCTCAAATTTAGGGTTAATGTTAGAAGTGTCAACTATTCTGTCATTAACAACACTCTTGTTTTGCTTCCACCATTTAGGCTTGGAGTTGGAGTTGTTGGTTTTGTTTTCATTTTGAAGGGTGATCTCCCCCCTTTTGACCATGAATTCCTCAATATGGAGGGAATTCTTAATCATTTTGTCAAAGCTTGGTGAGTCTTGCATTTTTAATGCGTAGTTCAATTCAGGGACTAGGTTATTAATGAAGATCTGCATCTTCTCTAATTCAGAAATGGCCCTTGAATATCGTGCAAAAATCTTCCTCCATCTTTGTAGGAAGTGTGTAAATGATTCACTAGTCTTCTATTTGGTATTACATAGGTCCATCATTGTCACATAATTTTGTATGTTATAGGAGTAATGCTGGATAAAGCATTGAATCAACTCCTCAAATTTTTTGACCTTAGGGTTCAGTTTTGAGAACCACTCCATGGCATTACCTCCTAGACTTCCTAGAAATAGTCGCATGAGGTATGTAGGTTCATGCATGTATTCTAAGCTGAGAGCACATAATTCCCTCACATGATCACGTGGGTCAGTTTCTCCTGTGTACTTGTCATACTTTGATCTTTCCATGTTGGGAGGAAATGGGACCATAGTGATACTCTTGTCAAAAGGAAATGGACAAATGGCATCCAAAGAGTATTTTGTTTTGGGTTTCTCTTTCTGCTATTTGAGGTTTGTAAGATTTGTTTGCATCAAAGTGAGTTGTTTGGTGAGAATGGATATAGGACTTGGTACCTCCTTTTCTTTGAGTTTCTCCATATCATAATCTTTAGGTAATTTGACACCTGTGGATGCTACATGGAGGAAGTATTTTTCTTTATTCTCACCAATTATCTTTTGTATCATCTTTTGGAATTTCCTACTTTGCTTGAGTTTATTGTACTCCTCTTCAGTGATGTCCTCTTCACCACCTTACTCAAATAAAGGATAGTTGAACTTGGGTTCTTCTTCTTCATCATTATCTTTGGGCTTTTGGTGTTTTCCATTGTTATAGTCCTCAAAAGCCTCACTCCATCTGTGAGTATCACTATCCATTTATGGGGAGTCTAGATCGAGTAGGGAACTGCAAGATGTTTCTCCTTGAAAGTGTGGTGATTTAGGAGGAAAATCTGATCCTTTAGACATGTACTTGTTGCATCTTGTGTTAACCATGAAGTTGTTTCCCAACTTTTTCAATGTTTCCAGATAGTGCGAGTGAGAGTTTCAAATAGTTAAAGTGGGCGTGTCTAGGTAAAAGTAACTGTTTGTTGTTGGTGGACATAAATTATTCCAGCGTCAGAGGGTTAGATTTCCCTGATAGTGAGCTGGGAACCAAGTTGTTGGTAGAAAGCAGGTAGACCACACATATTGAACCGATTGTGAAAGACTAACTAAGCATGCAAGGTAGACATTTGAAAAAGTTCTGAAACTTCAATAGGGAGAATAGAAAAGACAATAGGAACTAGGTAAAGAGCCAAAAGGGTATCCTAATCAAGTAATCTTTTTTGAGGAGTAGGTCTGTAAGTGCCCACTGTCCCAAATGCGAGCCTCCACATGTGACCCATGAAATTTTGGATGCAAACCTCTGATGCCCTGGATACAGATTTTGAATACCAGATGCGAACCAGGATTCTAAATGCGACCTAATGTTGACCAAATGTGACTTAGGAAACTAGATACAGACCAAGAAATCTAGGATACGAGCTTATGATGGACTGTTAGTTTTTGATTGGTTTCTAGAAGTACATTTTTGAAGTGCGTGAATTTGTTTGTTTCCATATTGCATTAGGAGGTGTCGTAATGTGTGAAAAACACTTGTACTCTAGGGTTTGAAATTTTATCATTTTTTTAAGGAGCTTATCTTTTTAATAGATTTTTGAACACATCAAACAACATTGCATTGTTAGGGAGGTGAAATAGACACACATTTTGTTCCTATTCTCTAGGTAGAGGATGAAAATCTTTGCTCGTTGACTTAGGCACACACTCAAATGGTAATCATAATACAACCATCACACAACATGCAATGGCTCTAGTCATGATGCTATATTAGCCAACTCCAAATGCAAGTGAGGGCATGATATAATGAGTGTCTTGGGGCATTTAATTTTTGGCTTGCACAAAGATTATCACCCTTTCGAGGATGAATCAAGAATTCTTTCAGTTCAAGTGTTGTCTATTATTGGGCAATCCATTCAAAATAGTCCCCCATAGAATTTCACAAGGAAAAATTGAGGCGTATAGCCCTATGAGTACCTGAATATATGTAGTCTCGCAAGAAAGATTCAAGCGGCTCCACTCTACATATACCCAAGCATGTTCAAGGAATGATGTCAAAATTCTATGAACAAAACTAGCTCCGTCTTCCGAGGCTTTAGCCTATGAGGAAGAAACTATTTATAATGAGTTGGAAGGGTTGGCGTAAAACTTGTCCTCACTTGGGTCATTCTCGGGAGATTTTTTCCTCAACCGACAGGCCCTCTACTATTAATATGCATACAAAGGATTGGCAAGCTTTGGATGTCTAGATTTCTTATTCTTTCAAGTGAGAAGAGCATACTCTCCTAATCTAAGCCATTTTATCCTAAAACAAAGGCAAGCAAATAGTTCATTCCCTCAAGTAATGTTGTGCCTAATTTAGATGTTCCTATTTAATGAAAATAGGATGCTTGAAAATAAAGTTTGCCTTGTTCAATTAACTGCAATACTTAATGAGTTTGCTTGTTCAATTTTTGTGTCCCAAAAAATAAATTAGAGGATTGAACTTGTTCATTTATCCCACAATTTAGTGCTTCGTGTTGTTCAATTACTAATTCCCAAATTGAATCAAGCGATGTGATTGCTTGTTCATTTACCCCCGATTCTCATCACAAATGATAAAACAACATCTAACTTTCTGATTTTCCTCAAGAGGAAAAGAGCATATTATCTGGTTGTTTTAGCAAGTGTGAAGAAAAGGTCTTAAGTTTTGAAAAACTTGTAAAGGGGTTAGTATTTGAAAGTAACTGAAAAAATCCTGCAATCACACACGTTAGTAACATCTTTTGAGCCCTGAATAGAACCTGCAATCACTTGTTAATATGTTCAAGATGTCAAGAAACACAACTTGTTAAGTGTTAGGATTAAGAAAATGAAGGTCACAATAATTTTAACCAAATGTGAGCCAGGAATTTCTATATGTAAGGTAGGAAACTGGATGCAAACTTATGCTACCAGATACAAACTTCTAGTGACCAGATGCGAGCCAGAACTGAATTCGATCCAGAAAACCCTATATACGAGCCTAGAAAACCACGATACAGACCAGGAAGTCACGGTGCAAACAAATCCACCATATGCAAGATTTTTCAACTAGGTATGGACTTGTACCTGAAAACTAGGATGACAAATTAAGGAAAAAATGGTTAGAAAATGGGACCAAGTTGGAAATTGGGCCCCACAGTGGGCACCAGAAATGTGTGTGTATATATGTGCACATGTTACCTACGACACAACACTTTAATAAGACATTCTATTAGTGGGAAACAGGGGTTAATGAATATATTAAAACCCTAACATCAACCTATTACTTTCTAACTAGGATGAGTGTAGCAAATAACATAACAACCCTCAAATTATGCTAATACTAGTGACAAAAACAACATAGCATGAAAGATTCAAGTTTAAAACAACTTATTTGATTATATGGGACCAAGTTGGAAATCGAGCCCCACGGTGGGTGCCAGAAATGTGTGTGTATATTTGTGCACCTGTTACCTGCGACACAACACTTCAATAAGTCATTCTGTTAGTGGGAAACAAGGGTTAATGAACATATTAAAATCCTCACATCAACCTATTGCTTTCTAACTAGGATGAGTGTAGAAAATAACATAACAACCCTTAGATTATGCTAATACCAGTGACATAAAATACATAGCATGAAAGATTCATGTTTAAAACAACTTATTTGATTACTTAAGCATGCATATTAGTCTAAAAATGAGCATTACAACCATGTAAGAAAATAACTATGGAGTGTGCATGAAGCTATGAAGGAATGGGTAGTATAAAAATGCTTTGAGATTTCTTCAAAATCTTGGCATAAAAACACTACTATTCAAAATTTGAGGCTTATTATGAGCTCTATATCTCTTCAATTTATAGAAGAATGAGAGAAAGAGAGAGGAGACAAGGTTCATTAATGGAGCCCCTAAGGTCATTAATGAAGTGTAAGAGCCATTAATGCCTTGCAAATTAATGAGGGATGTGCAAGAGGGAATATTCATTAAGGGGTCATTAATGAAATTCATTATGAGGCATGGGAGGGAGTAAGGCTCAACTTGGCAAGTTGGTCCTTAGAGAAGTCAAGCTTGAGAAAGTTGACTTTCTCAAGTGGGTTGTCCCTAATCACTTCCTTAATGGAATGTGACATCATTAGGAAGGGGTTAGAACTAGATTAGGATTAGAAGAATGCTTAGCAAGGGGGAATAGGTTGGGATGGGTTAGAACCTAGGGTAGAAGTGGTTGAGATAAGTTAGGTTAGGGTTTAGCGGAATATAAATGAAATGAATTAAACTTATTTAATTCATTCAAAAATAGGATATTTAATTATTTAAACAACTCAATTACTTTTTAATAATTAAAGGACTATAGCCAATTAATTAGATTAATCAAGCTACGGGATTGGTTCTTTTGCAAGTGAGCAAATGATTTAGGACTTTATTTAATTCCTAGTAAATTAATCATTTTAGCCATGTATTTGATCGGTTTATTAATTTTGGCTAAATCAATTAACTTAGTGATTTTGATCACTTTAGGAAATTAAATTAATTCAAAGAATTATGCCAAGTAGTAACAGAGTCATTTGGACATAATCGAGGGTATGATCACACTTAGGGTAAATAGGGTCTTTAGTCGTAACAAACCAAATTAAGGTGGTTACATTTGCCCCTCTTTGAATTGATGTGCGAGCAGCGCATTGATTCAAAGAAAGTTTTGTTGACTTCAAAAAGTTTGAGAATTCCATTCTTGGTTGTCAAACGAAATGCCAATGAGATCAGTCTTGGACTTGATCGAACTAAACTAATGGTATTGATTTTGAACTTGATTGTCGTCCAAAGATCAATAAAAGACCTTAAAGATACCAATTCTGAACTTGGTTTTCGTCCAAAATTGATAATACTATTTTCAAACTTGGTTGTTGTCCAAAATTCAGTATGAAGCTGCTAGAAGCTTAATAAGAATCTTTTAAAATGAGGAAACACAAGATATCCAACTTATGAGAACCAAAGCTTTCCATCCAACAGTTCCGACTTAGTCAAGGAAACTGTTATGCCCCTAGCTTGTTTGATAACGAAGTCATTTTAATGATGTTTATAGAAAAAAATTAATTGATGATAGTGTGATCATGCCCCCTTGGGAACGAAATCGAATGGGAAAAGAATAAAATCCATCTAAAAAAGGATATATCACTTGAAGCGATTGATTGAACTGGGAAGGAGTCCAGTAGAAGAAAAGAGGATGCATTTTCAGAGAAAACACAAAATTACCAAGTTAATGACACAAAAGTGTGAATTCTGTAAATGATAAAATGATGTCTGACCAAGACATATGATGAATAATGTGTGTTGTGATGATATAGAACTCATAAAATTTCCGATATGAAGCTTGCATTTCATTTTTAGGACCCACGGAGCAATTCTGCATTTTTGGGACCAGACAAAATTTTTCGCTGTATAGCTCAGATCGGTGTAGTCACATTTGATTTCATTCTTGATAGATTAATGGGAGAACAAAAATGGAGTAGAAACTATGTGGAAGAGGTTTTCGGAGCCTCTTGAATGCTTGAAATTTTAACATATATGTCAAAAATTACCTTTTCACTGTTCATTTTTACATTCACTCATAGTAAATACAGAGCTCTGCAGAGAAGATGGTGTTCCCATTGTGACGACATCATTTTGAGCTTAGTCAGTGACACTAGTGGCTAGCTGAGTACGCACCACTGGTAAGTACTTGAAAACCTACCTTGTCAATTCAACATTTCACTTTTTCATGCTTTCTGTCATTAGTTATAGGTCTTTGAAAACTGGATCAAATCTGGAATTCTAGATCGAATGCCGAAAATGCGCATCGCATCTAGGGTTTTCTAGATCGCACCCTAGGATAACCAGATTCTGGGTCCCATCCAAAATTTTCTAAATCACAACCGGTTGTAGCAATTTTTAGGCCTTTTTTAGTAGGAAATCCTTCTAGTGTCATACCCTGCTATTTTAGGGTCGTACCCAGTTTTTTGGGTCATATCCAAAAAATCTTGGATCGCACCCCATATGCTCCATCACATCTTGTATTTTTAGCATCACATCCAGTAAACTGGATCGCACCCATTCATTCAGAGTCATATCTGGTAGTTAGACTTATGTTTTTCTGTTGTTTTGAAGTTGGATCACTGTAGCTGTCCTTGAGTACTTAGCTGATGCTATTGTCTTCATTTTTGCAAATACATGGAGTACTAACGTATCCTTGAACCTGTATTTTTATTTGTGTATAGATGCTTTTTGATGTAGTTTCCTTTAGAGGACCGCATCCAGACTGTGTCCTTCCCTTGGGTAGTAATCTTACGTACAATGAGATAGACACAGTAGCCCTCTGTAGATTGAGATATCTGATTGATTTACCCAAAATAAGGGTAAATCAAGGGTTGTTGACTGTGCTTTCCGAGAGATGGCATTCAAAGCATAACACCTTCCATCTACCAACTGGGGAGATGACTGTGACTCCTGAGGATGTATGGAGGATCCTGCATGTTCCAGTGATGGGGCGTGAGGTGCGCTTCGAGTCGATGTCTGCACTGGCCATAGGGGTAGCACGAAGATTCTTCAGGGATGATATGATTACACAGAGGCACATCTCTTGGGATTATATGTTCGATCACTATGATTGTTTACCAGTGTACCTTGCAAGTTTGATTGGCAACATTCTGATGCTAGATAGGGGTCAGCATAGGTTTCTTGTTGGTTGGATCAACATGTTAGAGAAGATGGTAGTACACCATCATAGATTTTCTTGGGGGGCCTGTATCCTTGGCCAAATGTATAGGGAGTTGCACGAGATAGTGTACCAGTACACTAGGAGCATGACTGTAGGAGTCTTGATCTTGTAGATATGGGCCTAGGAGTACATTCCAGTCACATGACCCATCGTAGTGAGGTAGCGGGAACATGAGCTCCCTTCTATATATATGTATGTAGGTTTGATACAATAGCCCTATCTAGGCAAGGTGGAGTACTGGAGATGCATGTTTGATGATCTTACTGCAGTAGTATGGCACCCATATCTAGAGTGTGAGGAGTGGGTCACTGATAGGGGGAAGATCCCCTTTATTTTTTAGAGAAGGTACCTCATTGGCTGTACCTGATATGTGATTGAGATATTCTTTATTTCTAGGGTGCTACAATAGTATGGTCATAGACAGAGCCAGAGTGGTGATACCACCATCTATGCATGCATCAGAGATGAGGTACGGTCATGGGGTACATAGTTATTATATGAGACTGCCCACCAGGATATCTGGGACATGGTAAGTGTAGACTGGGACTAGCATCTTGATGTGATTGATATAGGTTGTACCCAGGGTTATGCAGCAGAGATGTAGGAGCATCCATTTCTGAGATTTACTATACCAGAGGGGGCCATTCCTCACATAGAGGATCCTTTGGATTATGATGATGCTGAGGACCAGCCTATCCAAGGTCGAGGAGGTGCACAGAGGGAGAGGGCGCCTAGGAGGAGAGGCAGAGGGAGAGATGGAGGATAGGATGGTAGGACAGATGGGAGGCGTCCTCCTCTGGATGATGGTGATGAGGGAGATGATAGGGGTGGTGTTGGTGTGGTTGTTGATACAAGTGGTGCTAGTGGTAGTGGACAAGGTAGGCATAAGAGATTTAGATTTGTATCCCCTCAGAGAGATCCTGGTCCACTCCTTACTAGGGATCAGCAAAGATAGAGGTAGCAGGGGTCACAAGATATACAACAGGATAGGGGATAGGACAGGCCCCAGGGCCAAGATACAGGTAGAGATGGAGATCCTCTTTCAAGGTGTGAGTAGGAGAGAGCAGCTCCGAGCCAGGATCATAGCGTTAGAGGCTCAGATCACTACTACAAATTCCTTACTGGTAGATAGGGATACACAACTTGAGCGTCTAAGAGCAAAGAGGGATAGGCAAGGTGATATGCTTAGAGCTGAGAGAGATGCACATGCCTAGACAATAGTTCATCAGGGATAGAGAGCCACATATTATTATGCCCTTTATCATGTAGTAGTTTCAAAGGGTTAGAGAGCACCTTCCTTTTCATAGTTGGCTCAGCAGTCCAAGGGGGCCATGCCACCTCTAGCAGCTCCATTTGTACCACCACCTCCTCCTCCTCCAGATTAGGGAGAGGGGGTTGGGCAAAGTTCATATTTTGTACCATCTGTATCACATGTGTATTTTGAGATTATACTTGTATATCTAGATCCTGCTGAGATCCCCTCTTTTGTATATCTAGATCCTTCTGAGATCCCCCTTTTGTACTATGACATTGTATCGATGCATATTTGATTCTTTCTAGTACACTAATACTCTGATACTCTTTATGCATATTGTTCCATATTTTGATCTATACCATGTGGTGATATGATATATATATCTGATGCAGCTTCCTGATTCTAATATGTTTTATGAGCTATATTTTCTTTGATAGATATGATAGATGTGATTTGCACATGTGATGTATGTTTTTCCTTGGTCTCATGATGAGTTTAGATGTTTTTAGATGATGACATCATTGATGCATTTTGGTAGATTTTATTACTGATATAAATATGTTTCAAATGGTATTATGTGGAATATGCAAATGGATGTTTTTCATTTTTCCTTTATGCAAAATAGATGTATGGATGCACTTAGGATGAAAAAATAAATGCAATGGATGAATGCTTTATTTTTGTATTTGCCTTTTCTACTTTATATAAATTCAAAATGTATGCTATGGATGTGCAATGACATTTGATATCAATAATAATGATGTGATTAAATTGGATTTAGAAGAAGAAAAATTGAGTTAATTTGGAGCTCAAAATGCCTTAATGCTTTTTTTCTTGTTTATGCCTTATGTAATGTTTAAAATGTAATGATATGAAGACTCTTAGGAATTTGTCATTGATATGCAAATGTATAGCTTTTTATCATCATTGGGCACTCTTTCAGAACAAATACCACCTGATAGTACAACCATCACTAATACCCACTAATATTATGAAAGTATGAATACTATGATTTATTAAAATGTCAGAAATAGACTTAGACATCAAGGCATAGAAGCTAGGATAAAAAAATAGTCACCTTCCTTTTATTATATTAGAATCTGTCTAAGGAAAGATATTGAACCCGCAATGACCTTGAAAATTCATCTCCTTGGGTACATTATGCTTCGTATACCTTAGCGAGAATCTGAATCAGAAAAAAAACAAGGAAATTGTTTCATCCTCACCGTAGTGTACATATAACCAAGATCGAGATATATGCGGCTATCCACCCATAGTGGCAGCTCTTATCATAAACATCCAAGTTAGGTGAAATTTATAGGTTCATTTGGAACAACCACTGTACGCAGAAAACCAAGAAAATGTTATGTCCCCCATCCTTGTGACTCTTTGTCTTTGTGCAGACGTCATGGAGTAACTAAGAAGTCATAATAAATCATCAATTGTGAATCAAGCAAATAAAATTTATAATTACTTAGATGCCCCTAGTTGAAAACATCATCAGGACATGAAAGAATCATAATCAAACCAATATTAAACTATGTGTTTAAGTAGTACTCGTTCATTCATTTGTCAAACACAGTAAAGATTCATCAATCAGAAAGTTGGAATACAAGAAATGTGGTGTTTCATGTCTGTGCATTGATAGGATAATATGTTCATGTTTGTGATCCAATATAGCCTTGTAAGAACTCCGTTAATGTAAATTTCATGTTTGGATATGTGATGTTTTCGAAAAGACACCCTTGTTTTGGAAAGTGACATTGTTTTGCATGTATCAAGAAACATTGTGTTCGTGAGGCAAACCATCCTAGAGAAACCTAAAAAACACAACCTACCATGCTAGAAAAGATGCCCCCAGTGTAGAATGACCTATTCCTAAGATGAAATTGTAGACAAATCCCAAGCGAGGATAATATAGCCAATTAGGAAACGAAGTTAGTGTTTTAGCACAGGTGTAATTGTGAAGGCCTAGTGTCAGCAAGGTTTTGATAAATGGAGTGCTGAACACATAATATTCCATTTTTTTATGCATCATGTCATGAAAAATGGTTGTCATAGCTCATTGATAGGTGGCTCCTGCATTTTTCAATCTAAAAGGCATAACATTCTAACAATAGGTACCCCATGCACAAGTGAATGGAGTCTTTTCTTGATCTTCAGGAGCTATCTTAATCTAATTATATCCAAAAAAACCATCCATTAAGGAATAAATCTCATAACCCACAGTCATATCCACTATCATGTCTATATTGGGAAGTGGAAAGTCATCCTTTGGTCATGCTCTATTGACATCACTAAAATCTGTGCAAATTCAAAGGGATTTGTCATGTTTGGAAACTTGTACAATGTTTGATATCCAATCAACATAGTCAATAACTCTTATGAATCTTGCACTAAGGAGTTTCTCTAATTCTGCTTTGACTAGGAGAGCTACGTGAGGATGTAGCTTTCACAATTTTCGTTTAACTGGTTTGACACCCGGAGCTATGGACAAGTGATGCATGATAAGATTAGTGTCCAATGCTAGAATATCTAAATAAGTCCATGCAAAGTTGATCTTCTTTTCCTGTAAGAACTTAGTGTAAGCTTCTTTTTCTTATGGTGACAAGGACTCAGCCAAGTGTACTATATGTGGAGCCTCATCTACACCCAAATTGACTGCTTGTGTTGGTTCAATAAGCATTGAAGATCTATCTTGAAAGTAGCTAGGGATACGATCAAGTACCTCATCCTTGGGTGCCTCAGAGAGGTTTTCACCCTTGGATACGTCATTTCTTTTTACTTTTTTTTTGGTTCTAACACTTCCACATAGTGGTTTTCACCATTAGAACTCCTACTCTTTTGATTTTATTTTATTTTTATTTTGTGACTAAGGTACTTGATGTATGGCTCTATCATGCTAGTAGCCAGTGCACTGGTGGAAGAGACTACAGGTTCAAAGGCATTCAAGTAACAAGCTATCTCAAAATCATTTTGAAACATTAAGAGCTCAGGTTCTTGATAGCATTGGGACCAATCAATGGGGTCAGGATGAACAAGGGGTAAGTCAATGACTGGTTCAAGGTTATAAATGTGAATGATATCATCTCTAGCAATTGAAGAGTTAGAGTCTGTCTAGCATCCTTCTAAGCTACCCAAATCAGGATTCGTCCTAACAAGTGAAGAATCGTCCACTAATGAAACATGTGGGTTATAATCCTCTAATTCTACATGTGACTCATCGGCTACCTTGGGTTGATAAATATAAGTGTGAATGACATCAACATCCATGTCAACTATGCAAGGCTCTGAGAAGGAGTCCCATTCATACTCATATGAAATTGTTTCTGAAGTTTGACTAGGATGTTTACACCATGAAGACTTGGGATGTCTTGATGTGGAAGCTCTAATGTCATCAAGGGTGACACCTTCTCTTTCTATCAAACCAACAAGATTCTTTCATTGAAATTCTCTAAAAGGATCTTCTACATCTGATTCATCTCATTCTAAGGTTGCAACTGTCTCATGAGTGATTAGACTATCTGAATCTCCCAAAAGGAGATTAGTGGAAGGGACCCAATATTCACACATCTCTTTTTGATTTGTCAAATTAGGTATGTATTTTGGTTCATCTTCACTATCTAACTCATAAAGGATTGGAGTAGTGTTCTTGTTGCGATTCACAAATCCTAGGGCAACCAAATTCTCAGAATTGCATCCAAAAAGAGCATGATCAAGAGGTTTGGCTCTAACATCCAATCTATGACTAAGAGGGCCATGTCCAGGATATCCCATCTATTTGACAAAAGTATACCCTCTTCCATAAGCCTTAGGAGAGGGACAGAAGTTCTCATTGTACATATATGTATTTCTATTCTCTATATATCCAATCTCTAACAACCATCTCTTCTTTCTCATCTTGAATAGGCACTGAGGACTCTACAAACATGCCAAATAAAGTCATACCTGAAGAAGAAGGTCTCATTTCTTGTGAAGGCTTTCCATAAGACCTAGGTGAAACTGGTAGTGTTGTGAGGGAGTTGAGTTGATACCCCCCATGCCAAGGTCTACTGACTCGAACTTGTATTTACATTCAGCTAAGGTTGCATCGAAGTCTTCAACTTCTCTATTGAGGGGAACATGAGCACTCATTGAAACTAAGTTAATGGATAAAGTGTTATCCCTAGGTATACAAATATCTATTCCATTGTAAGGGAACTTAACACACTGATGATAGGTAGATGACACTACTTGCATATCATGTATCCACGGTCTACTGAGTAAGATATTGTATGTAAGGGGGCCAATGTCAACTATTTGGAATAAAAATTCTTTTTCAACAGGGCCAATCCTATCAGGAAGGATGACCAACCCCTTAGAACTTCTTTCCACCTCATCATAGGATTTTATAGTGATATTTTTTCTGGTACCAATGACTTGTTCAGAATAACCCAACTTCTTCAAAAGACTCAAGGAAAAAATATTAATCCCAACACCCCCATCTATCAACACCCACCTAACATGTGTTTTGTGGATCATGACCTCAATATGAAGAGTGAAATTGTGTGGGTGAATCAAAGATTTATCATAATCCTCTGAAAAGGTAAGGTAATGAGGGCTAGCAATATGGTTAACCATGTGTTGGAATTGATCAACTTCTAAGTTTTTGTGGATGTTTACCACAAGCAAAGCATCCTCAAGGACTTGCTTGTGTCTCGAGGACAACTCTAAGAGCTCAAAGATCAAAATATGAGTTGGGGTTCTTTGCAACTGATCGACAAGATTATAGCTCAACTTAGGATTGACTGCTAGTTTTGAGGTGACATTCTTGGATGTCACTTTCTTAGGTTTACTTGGTTGACTTGAATTGGGTCCTCTAATGACAACATGACCTTGGATTTGTGTGACAATATTGAGAGTTTGAGATGACACTTTAGAGTTAGGACCCCTTAGCACCAGGATGGGTTCTTCATCAAAGATAGGAGAGTCTATGTCTAGATCATAACCATAGGGATATTTATCCCTCATCATGTTGACATTCTCTTCTACAACTTCAAGCATGTTGACAACATTCTCTGCATCTGTGTAAGTGTAATTGACTTCAACCTTGCCATTCTTAGGTTTAGAGGTTTCTCCCTTCTCATACTTGGGAAAAGGTTCTTTGAATGCCTAATGATTGGCATTGGTATTCAATCCATCTACCTTAAGTTTTACATTCTTAATGAGATCTTGGATGATATGTTTTAGTTTCCAATAGTTTTCAATATAATGTCCAATGCCATTGTGAAACTTGCAAAAGGATTTCTCATCCCACCAATGTGGCTTAACATCAGGCATATAATGCTTTGCGGTATCTTGAGGATGTGCAAGGTTGTTGGAAATGAGTGTTTTCAAGACATCATCTTATGAATCACAAAGTTTTGAAAATTGATGTCTCTCTTTCTTAGTCTTATCTTAGTATCTTGGCTTGTTCTCTTTTTGATTAGATACATTGAGTTTCATTTCTTGAACATCGCTAGACAAGTGGAGAACAGTTTGATATTTGGGTTGGGAGGAGTCTACAACTCCATCATTGACCACTTGTTTTTTCCTATTCCAATGTGAGTTCTTTCCTTTATCTTTGTTAGGGTTGTTTTTATTTTGACCATTATTGTTGTTGTTGTTTCCATGTTTGGTCAAAATTCCTTTTTCTTTCAAAACATCCTCAATCCTACATGCGGTTTCAACCATGGTGTCAAAGGAATCAAAAACCATCTTCCTATCTTCATAATGCATTTTGGGAACCAATTTCCTAAGAAGGATGCCAATATTCTCACTTTTAGGGATGGTCCTGGAGTAGTGAGAGAATTGTCATCTCCACCTTTGCAAGAAAGTGAAAAAGGATTCCCCTTGATTTTTCTTTAAGTTGCATAAGTCCAACATGGTGACAGATCTTGAAAGGTTGTATGCAAAGTTTTGGAAAAATCTACAGACGAGCTCTTTGAAAGTATTAACAGGGGAGTTATGTTGGTGAATCATTCCATCACTTGACCCTTAAGACTCCCCATGAACAATCTCATGAGGTATGATTCATCTTGATGGAACTCAAAAATTGTGGTATAGAATTGACGTATGTGATCATGTGGATCTCCATTCCCATCATACTTGGAATATTGAGGGATCTCAACCTTTCTAGGGAAGTCTTTCATGTTAACACTTTTGAAAAAAGGATTAGGAAAAATTGAATCAAGTGAGAATGAACTCTTGGTTGCCAACATCTTTTCCATCACACTCTTAATTTGTTTGATCTCTTCTTCTTGAGATGGACCTTGCTTCTTAATCTTCTTGTCCATATCAAAGTTGTAGGGGACCCTAGTGCTCTTGTTGATTAAAATCTCTAGGAACTTGTCTTTGTTCTGTTGTAAGTATCTCTCTACATACTGTTGGAAGAGTGGTTCTTGTTGTATCTTCATAAAGTCAAAACTTGAGCTACTACCCCCATATTGTGAACCATGGTGAGCACATTGGGAAGTTTGTCTTGATTTCTTAATAGGTGTTCATCTCCTATGATGATCTTGTCTTTAAGTATTTCTTCTAGGGCTAGGAGATCATGAAGATGTTCTTGAACATCTTCCACTTCATGGAGTCTTAGGAGGGGTGGATGGAGGAGAGTTGTTTCCACCACCAACATGCATGTTGTTAAATTGATCATTAAGTTGTTGAGCCAAGATTCTATCTTTCTCTTCTTGGAAGGCTTTCCTTTCTATCTCCAACAAGGTTTGTCTCTCCAACTCTAGGAGTCTAAATTTCTCTTCCTTTTCATCTTGCTCATCTAGGAAGGCTTTCTTTTCATGCTCAATTTTTTGAAGTCTTTCACTTGTGTATATTGAAGGTGTTTTGAGCGGTGAACTTGGTCTTGAATGTCTAAACAAATAATTGGTGTATTTTTCATTCACATGAGTGTCATAAGGTTCATAATCTTGGATTTCATGTTGTGATTTTTCTTCTTGATAGGCTTGCCTCTTACCTCTTTCAGCCCTTTGGTATGCATCCAGATATCTAGTTGAGATAAGGGGTGAGACTGGTCAATTTTCAAGATAGGAACTGCCAAAAGAAATGGTATCTCTATGTTTTTCAAAAATTTCATCAAGGCATTTATCCATTTCTTCCCTCTCTCGTCGAGTCATTGTGTAACTCATATCCATATCTGAGTGAGAAGATGCTAAGGGTGTACTCAACTCACTAAGGTTACTCTTGGGATCAAACCAAACTTCTGAGTTGTTCTTGGGTGATTGATCAAATACGAGTTCTTTTCCCTTACATTTTTGGCGAGTTTGAACTAAGGGTAATTGGTTAAAGACCACTTGAGGTTTCTTTCCTTGATCTACTTGATATCTTACTGTTACCAACATGAAAGAAAAGTTACCAGGTGATAGGATGAACCTAAGAAATGTTGGTACCAAACTAGGATAGTAAAATCACTCACTTGTCCAAAAGAGAGGTGATAAGATAGAAATTTGCAAGAGGCGTAAACCAAGACTGCCACAAAGGTGCCCACTAAATAGGTGAATACCCTAACACATATGGATCGGGAGGATGATTTACCCAAGTTATATTGATTGAATTTGAATTTGTATGGAAGCGAATGGACAAGAGATTACTAAAACTCTCCAAGCATGTTATCAAAGGATCCAAAGTTTTATCTTCTCAACAAGGATGATTTCTAGCTCATCGACTCTAAGAAAGGTCACTTGTGAAATAAAAGATTACTAGTTCAAGAGGTCAAAATGCAAGAATCCGAAGTGCAAACAGGCTTCTAATAGTGGGGTAAGAGACTTGATCTGACTTAGATCAAATTTTTCTAAAAATTTGGGACAGTTTTGTGTGAAGAAGTGTTCTCTCACACAAAGAAACAGACATGATCGCACAAAAATTGGCAAACTGGGACACAATAGGTGCTGATAGAAAGTTGTAAAAAGTTGGTTTTCAACTCGGAAACTTAGTTTTTATTCATTTTAATTGACCAACTAGATGCATTAATATATTTTTATCATTAATCAAGCACGCAAGAGAATAATCAGGGAGTTCAAGCAGACAAATGTCATCAAATAATGAGGAAGGGACAAAGAAACCTTGCGCATGAACAAGAATAGTGTTGTAGTATTCTACTCCCTAAGAAATCTACTTGTGTATGTTCTCAAAATATTTTTTTAGTCACACACATAGTCCTAGAAAAGAAAAAGTTGGTTGCACTATGTTTCATAGTAATGGTCAACTCTGTAACTCTTGCAATCTCAAGTGGGAGAACTCCAATCCAGGCGCACTGGGGTTTTGGCACAGTCCAAGAATTTAATCAATTAGGAGCTATTGAGGAGATCTGGCAGTCCAACAAGAGACCACACCTATGGATATTTCTTCCACATGGACATTTATATAGTGGTTGTTGCTCCATATAAGGAGTGGCTAATGTCACTTGAGGTTCTATCTATGTGGTTTACCCAATAAAGGGAGTGTCCACTATGGTTAACCCTCTCTAACAAGGAAGACTCACAACATGGACCACATGGGGACTTAGTTTGGATTCAAGGGCTCTAAGTTTCTGATGCTCCCAAATGGAATAGAGCATAATCCTCTAGCCTCTTAACCTCACCCAAACACAAAAAATAGATTAATTGACTCGCTAAATCACTGATACCAACTCAAAAAAGTGTCTATTGACAATGATTTCTATTTCTCTCAAGAGAGAACATACTGCCAGTTGCCAAAGAATCCACAATGTTTGAACCTAGAGTTGATCAACACCTTCCCTACCTACAATTGGTTCTATCATCAAGAAGAGCTTGAAGACCACTCTCTCAAGATCCACACATAGTGTTCATAGGGCCTAATAACTATGTGTAACAAATATGCAGGAAAATTAATCTATGTTCATTCTTTTAGAGCAGAAATTGAAATGTGATCTATGAAAACAAAAAATCACCCAAGTAAGACACACAAGAGGTTCATTTTAATGAAATGAAACCAAATTTTATAGATCTTTAAACAAAATACCTAGTAATCCACACAATGCGCTTAGTAGATTTTACCTTGTTTTTATTTTTGTTGATCTTTTCTGCGCAAGCAAGCCACAAACTCTCCAACAAGCAAAACAAGCAAAAAAGATATGCAATGTATACTCAACTTATGCAAACCCTAGTGTTAGATCTGAAAATCAATTGTTAGGAGCAATAATAACCAAAAAATAATCCAAATGACAACTCATATCATGCATTGAACCATGTGAAAAATAAGTGCAAGCTAATCAGTAAATGCCTTTTTTATTAATTTTGATTTTTGACCTAGTTAACAAGATTGGACCTATATGACATGAATTCGGATCCCAAACCCTAAATGTAGAAAAGAGACCTTTGTTAAAAAATAGGGAGCTTTCCAAAAATGTCATAATTTTAAAAAGATATTTTCATTTGTGTCCTATGGAGTTGTTTTCCCAAAATAGATTAGTTTTCATAAATCGACCAAATGAGCTATGATATTGCATCCAAATTTAAAATACAAAGAATGGACCCCCTGTAGAATTTAAATACCTTTCAGAAAATGTAAAAATTTCTGAAACATATGCTGATTTGTGCCAAAAATTAATGTTTTATGAAAAATAAAGAAAAAAATATAAAAATTGACAATACCTCAGAAAATTCTAAATTTTTTACTCAAGCTTCTCTGATAAGTCACCAACCTGAAAAAAAAATTCAGATCGAAAATCCAAGCCGTTTGGGAGATATGATCAACACTTTGAAAATCTAGGGTTTTCATCTCCAAGCAAATCTGCACAAGGGGGTTAGCTCCAAAAATAACCAAAACCAACATGTAAAGGTGGGTTTCTCCATCATTGGTGCCAAAAATGTGTGCTAAAATGTTAACACACTTCTATGAGTCATTGTATCCAAGATTGCTCAAGAATGAGGTCTCAAATGGCGACTCATAGCTCTCTATTCATGGAGTGCAAGGGTTAATAATGGAGGCCCTCAGTTTAGACCTAGTTTGTGCCCATGAAAGTACACCATAAAATAAGAGATTAAAAGAGGAAAATCAAGAATGATAGTCTCCATGATCATCAAATATGCATGCAAATAAAAATGGAAGCTATTATATATGATAACAATGCATGAAAGCAAACTAATCTATGAAAGGAAATATGCATGCAAGATTATTCTATGAAATGAAATATGAATCTAATCTAACATGCAAGTGCAAGAGTAAACTAAATGGAATGCCATGGATGCATGAGAGAAGAAGACAAGAAAAAATAAGTTGCAATGTTCAAGCTCAAGTGCTCAAACTCTCCTCCAAAATCGCTCTCCAAAACCTGCAACATAACAATAACATAAAACCTTGGATGCCTAAATGAGAAGGAGAAGTCTCCTTATAAAGGAAAGTGTGGAGAGGAATGCATCCTCAAGAGCAATGTGGGATAAATTCCTAAAAAGGAAAGTAAAAGGAAAAAGCCCACCACTTAGGAATATGTCTAGAGAAAAATGAGTTTTTATTTGATTTATTTCCTTTTTTTTCATCAAAAAGAGAGCTTTAAGTGAGGATTTTATTTTATTAAAAGAGGGATTTTCTTTTAATTAAATAAGATTATTTTATTTAATTAAAAGAGATATTTTAATTAAATAGGATAAGATAATTTAATTATAAGAGAGATTTTAATTAAATAAGATAAGATTATTTAATTAAAAGAGAGATTTTCTTTTAATTAAAAGGGATGTTTTCTTTTAATTAAATAAGATTATTGATGAAATGATCAAACCTTAGGAAATATTGAAATAATTGAATTAATTACGATTTGATAAAGGAAATTGATGTGAATTAAAATGTTGCAAAGCATTGATTCAGGAATTTGATAAATTGATTCTGTCATTTGATAAATTGAAGAATGGGGGCCCATAGTCTAGGTGACCATTTTAGGGTGAATACATTTGATCCTCTTTGACTAATGTGTGATCTTTATGGGAAAACATGTAGTCAAAGAATGCAATTGAAGTGTGAGATTGATTTGGGATCACAAAACAACCCAGACATGTGATCGACGGACGGGAACACATCCGAACAAAGATAAGCTGATTGAAAAAGACAAGGTCAACACCCCTGTAAATAGGTAATTGACATGTCCAAGATAAGAATCTCAAGAAAGGTTGCCCCAAGTGGAGAAATTGATAGGATTGATAAAGCTGAATTAAGGATTGAATTTTGATAGGTACTACCCCCTCGTGATTGAAATCAAAATGAGATAGAGGAGAAACAACAAATTGATAAATTTGATCAAATAGAACTAAAGATAAGGTTCTTGATGTAAGATAAAATATATAAGGATCATAGAACCAAGGTATATCATCAAGCATGAAATATTATTCCCCAAGGTTAAATTAAAAGAAAAGAAGTGGGGTGAAAGCGAATGGAAGATATAAGTTTGAAAGAGGTGGAAAGAAATTGAGAGAAGAAAGAGAATTTGCCTTAAGAAAGAGAATGCCCCAAAATCAATCAACTATTTAAGGTAGAAAATTTTGATTGAGATCACAAAAGAAGATAAGGAAATGAAGATCAAAACATGACCATAGTTGATTAAAAGTCCAAAAGAAAGATGAAGGAAAAACCCTCTCAAACTCATAATGCAGCCTAAAAAATGCAAATTAACATGAAGTATAACAATGCAAGCTACATGAAAATGCAATGGTGTACTTGCAATAGAGAAATTGTAACATAGGATTTTGTGTTCATCATTCATTAGAGAATGTTAAGGAGCTTATTTTCATCATTAGGCGATTATTAATGGACATCAAAAAATCACACAATCATCACTAGTCACAAGCGCAACTATGAAAATATGAATGTGATTTATATCGGATTGGAATGTGGAAATATTATAACATAAGAATCAAAAGCATGAAGGTCAAGATGACTTTGATGTTAGCTTACCCAATTTAATGTAGCAAAACCATGCTCACATCAAGGCATAGATATCAAGATGACCATAAGAATGGTCCTACGAAAACAGTCAAGGATGATGCCTCAAATCTCCTAAGTGTTTCAAGGGGACAACAAGAGACACTCTAGAGTTTCAAGACCACACCCACAAGAAGAAAGAAAGTAAAAACATGCCCCATGACCCAAGTCCTCTAGCTATGCATCTTGGAGAGACTTATAAGACAAGGACACTCAACAAAAATCAATAACAGTCAGCACACAAATAAAAGATCATGACATAGCTCAAGCATTAAGTGTTGTGTTTAAAAATTTAAATGTGTTAACTGATACTGAGTTACGAGGATAAAGATCAAATGCTTGTAAGCAGGTAAGATCACATGACAAAACTGGGTAAGACCAGACTGATAAGTGTTGAAAAACACTCAATGTCAGGGGTTGTGTTAAAAAACATAGTGGGGGTGGTGTTGAAAAAATTCATTTGTGAGATGTCCTAAAGACTAACGAATCCAAGAGACCAAAGCTAACACAGTTATGCCCCCTAGACAAAGACAAAGACCAATTCCAAATGAAGGAAAAAAGGACAAGGCATGATGGAGAAAGGCTAAGTGTTGAGGACACACACTAAGAAACATGGGTGCAAAGGCCTCAAGTAGCACCCATTCAAGGTTTTCACCACTTGGAAATTTATTTACTTATTTACTTTTTGGATTTTTGAATTTTTTGAATTTTTTTGGAATATATAATTTTCTTTTTTTGGAGATACACAAAATCTCCTATTGCTAGGTTTTCACTAAGATGATCATTTTTTCAGGACATTTTTTGATTTTTAGCATTTTTTGACAATATATCATTTTTGGATTTTTTCAGGATCAATAAGTATGTACATAGGATGCCCCCAGATGGAATGGGCATCATGGATAGAACTTCTTCAGGTGCAAGACATTGATAGAATCAGGGAGTTTCTCTCCCTCTGGTGTAGACAGTAAATAAGCACCTAACCAAAAAGCTGCTACAATGATGTAAGGTCCAAGCCAATTAGGTTCAAATTTTCCCTTTCGATCTCTATGCTTTAATTCTTAGGATTTTCATGTAGGACAAGATCGACCTCTTGGAATTATCTAGTGCAAACCTTTTTGTTGAAGGCTTTGGACATGCACTTTTGATAAACCTTCATATGGTAAAATGATGCTTGACATTTCTCATCTAGAAGTTCTAACTCTTGAAGTCTCATGGCGCATTAGTCTTCATCTGTAACTAGAACTTTGAGGGAAAATCTAAGTGAAGAAATCTCAACCTCCAAAGGTAACACTACTTCAGCACCATATGTAAGGGAAAAAAGGAGTAGCTCTAGTAGGTGTACGAATGCTCATTCTATAGGCCCACAAAGTCAAATTTATCTGTAAGTGCCAATCTCTACCATTCTTACAAACTGTTCTATGTGGGATTTTAATAATAATTTTGTTTGATGCCTCTGCTTGACTATTTCCTTGTGGGAAGTAAATGGAAGACCAATATTGTTTAATCTTGAATTTCTTGCAGAGTTGTTTAAGATCTTTATTTTTGAATTGGCCTCCATTGTTAGTAATAATCTCGGAAGGCACTCCATATTGATAGATGATATGGTTTAGAATGAATAGAGAGACTATATTTCCTGAGGCAACATAAAGTGGGACAAATTCTACCCATTTATTGAAGTAATCAGTAGCAGTGATAATAAACTTGTGTCCGCCTGATGAGTTGGGATGAATCTTCCCAACAAGATCAAAGGCCCAGTGCTGAAATGGCCAATGAGATATAGAAGGAATGAGCTCCCTGCCTAGAACATGTATCAGGTTACCATGTTTTTGACACTTTTCACATGACTTTGCAAAAGCTACTGCATCAATCTGCATCATAGGCCAATAGTACCCCACCCTAAGAAACCTTCAGGCCATGGAAAGACCATTGGAATATCCCCCAAAGATGCCCTCATGGATGTCAACTAACATTTGGCCAAATTCTTCCTTTTCTAAGCATCTAAGAAGTGTTCCATCTAGATGCCTCCTATAAAAATCACCAGAGATAAGGGAATGGCAAGAGGCATTTTTGGTAAGGTTTCTGCGTTCAGATCAGTTAAAGGTTTCAGGTATAATGCCATCATGAAGGTATGAGTAAATGTCACCATAATAGGTATGAGTAAATGTCACCATAATAGGATGACTCATGACTAACAAGGGTACAAATGACATGAATTTCTTGGGAGTCATAGATAGGCTGATGTAGGTCTTCCACCAGGAATTCAAATCTAGATTCATGTTTCCCTAACTGAAGGAGTGAAGCAAGTGTAGCCATAGCATCAACTGCTTTGTTTTCTACTCTAGGGATTTGCTGAAACATGACAAATATGAAGTATCATTACAAAGAATCAACCATTTTCTTGTAAGGTACCAGCTTCTCATTTTTTTTTTGATATTCATCATTGACTTGGTTGATTATCAGCTATGAATCCCCATAGATGTGTAACTCTATTATTCTCAATTCTATGTAAATCTGAAGTCCATTTGTTAAAGCTTCACACTCATCAATGTTGTTTGTACATGGGAACAATAACTTGTAAGACTTAGGAATCACGTACCCATGAGGGGAAACAAACAACACAACAACTCCTGAACCATTTTGCATAAAGGATCCATCAAAGAAAAACTTCCATGTTCTTTCAGTCATAAATCTCATAACCCACAATCATATCCAATATCGTGTTTATATTGGGAAGTGGAAAGTCATCCTTTGGGAATTCTCTATTGACATCTCTAAAATATGTGCAAATTCAAAGGGATTTGTCATGTTTGGAAACTGGTACAATGTTTGATATCCATTCAACATAGGAAATAGCTATTGTGAATCCTGCACAAAGGAGTTTCTTTAATTCTGCTTTGACTAGGAGAGCTACATGAGGATGCATCTTTCTCAATTTCCGTTTAATTAGTTTGACACCCCGAGCTATGGACAAGTGATGCACGATAAGATTAGTGTTCAACCCTAGAATATCTAAATAAGTCCATGCAAAGTTGATCTTGTTTTTCTGTAAGAACTTAGTGTAAGCTTCTTTTTCTTGTGGTGACAAGGACTCAGCCAAGTGTACAATCTGTAGAGCCTCATCTGCACCCAAATTGACTACTTGTGTTGGTTCAATAAGAACTGAAGATCTATCTTGAAATTAGCTAGGGAGATGATCAAGTACCTCATCCTTGGGTGCCTCAGAGAGGTTTGCACCCTTGAATACATCATTTATTTTTACTTTGTTTTGGTTTTGACACCGCCACATAGTTGTTTTTGCCATCACAACTCCTATTCTTTTTATTTTATTTTATTTTTATTTTGTGACTAAGGTACTTGATGTCTGGCTCTGTCATGCTAGTAGTCAGTGCACTGGTGGAAGAGACTATGGGTTCAAAGGCATTGAAGTAACAAGCTATCTCATAATCATTTTGAAATGTTAAGAGCTCAAGTTCTTGATAGAATTGGGACTGATTTATGAGGTCAGGATGAAAAAGGGGTAAGTCAATGACTAGTTCAAGGTTGTAAATGTGAATGATATCATCTCTGGTGACTGAAGACTTGGAGTCCATCCAATATCCTTCTAAGCTACCCAAATCAGGATTTGTCCTAACAAGTGAAGAATCATCCACTAAGGCAACATGTGGGTTCAAATCCTCTAATCCTACACATGAATCTTTAGGTACCTCATGTTGAGAACTATAAGTGTGAATGACATCAACGTCCATGTCAACTGTGCAAGGCTCTGAGAAGGAGTCCCATTCATACTCATATGAACTTTTTTCTGAAGTTTGACTAGGATGTTTACACCATGAAGACTTGGGACATCTTGATGTGGAAGTTCTAATGTCATCAAGGGTAACACCTTCTCTTTCTATCAAATGAACAAGTTTCTTTCATTGACGTTCTCTGAAAGGATCTTCTACATCTAATTTATCTTCTTCTAAGGTTGCAACTATCTCATGAGTGATTGGACTATCTTAATATCCTCAAAGGAGATTAGAGGAAGGGACCCAATCTTCACACATGTCTTGATGATGTATCAAATTAGGTATATATTTTTGTTCATCTTCACTATCTAACTCATCAAGGATTGGAGTAGTGTTCTCATTGCGATTGGAAAATCCTAGGCCAACTGGCTTCTTAGACTTTCATCCAAAAAGAGCATGATCAAGAGGTTCGGCTCTAGCATCCAATCCATGATTAAGAGGGCCATGTCTAGGATAGCCCATTTGTTTGAAAAAAGTGTACCCTCTTCCATAAGCCTTAGGAGAGGGAGAGAAGTTCTCATTGTGCATGTATTTCTCTTCTCTATAAATCCAGTCTCTAACAATCGTCTCTTCTTTCTCATCTTGAATAGGCACCGAAGACTCTACAAACATGCCAAATAAAGTCATAGCTGAAGAAGAAGGTCTCATTTATTGTAAATTCTTACCATAAGACCTAGGGGAATTTTTTAGTGCTATGAGGGAGTTGATTTGATACCCCCCATGCCAAGGTCTACTGACTTGAACTTGTCTTTACATTCAGCTAAGGTTGCATCGAAGTCTTCAACTTCTCTATTGAGGGGAACATGAGCACTCACTAAAACTAAGTTAATGGATAAAGTGTTTTCCCTAGGCATACAAATCTCTATTCCATTATAAGGGAACTTAACACACTAATGATAGGTAGATGACACTGCTTGCATAAAATTAATCCATGGTCTACTGAGTAAGATATTATACGCAAGGGGGCCAGCATCAACTATTTGGAATAAAACATCTTTTTCAACAATGCCAATCCTAAGAAGAAGGACAACCAACCCCTTGGAACTTCTTTCTACCTCATCATAGGCTTTGATAGTGATATTTTTTTTGGCATCAATGACTTGTTCAAAATAACCCAACTTCTTCAAAAGAATCAAGGAACAAATATTAATCCCAACACCCCCATCTATCAACACATGCCTAACATGGTTTTTGTGGATTATGAGCTCAATATGAAGAGAGAGATTGTGTGGGTGGCTTAAAGATTTATCATCATCCTCCAAAAAGGTAAGGTAATGAGGACTAGCAATATGGTTAACCATGTGTTGGAATTGATCAATGTCTAAGTTGTTGGGGACGTTCACTGCACACAAAGCATCCTCAAGGACTTGCTTGTGTCTCAGGGACAACTCTAAGAGCTCAAAGATTTAAATCTGAGCTGGGGTTCTTTACAACTAATCAAAAACATTATAGCTCAACTTAAGACTGTCTCCTGGTTTTGAGGTGACATTCTTGGATGTCACTTGCTTAGGTTTACTTGGTTGACTTGAATTGGGTCCTCTAATGATGATGGGACCTTGGCTTCCTATGACAACATTGAGAGTTTGAGATGACACTTTAGAGTTAGGACCCCTTAGCACCAGGATGGGTTCTTCATCAAAGATAGGAGAAGAGTCCATTTCTAGATCATAACCATAGGGATATTTATCCCTCGTCTTGTTGAAATTCTCTTCTACAACTTCAAGCATGTTGACAACATTCTCTGCCTCTGTGTAAGTGTAATTGACTTCAACCTTACCATTCTCAGGTTTAGAGGTTTCCCAATTCTCATACTTGGGAAAAGGTTCCTTGAATGCCTTATGATCAGCATTGGTGCTCAATCCATCTACCTTAAGTTTTCCATTCTCAATGAGATCTTGGATGATATGTTTGAGTTTCCAACAATTTTCAATATCATGTCCAATGCCATTTTGAAACTTGCAAAAGGCTTTCGTATCCCACCAATGTGGCTTAACATCAGGCATATAATGCTTTGCACAATATTGAGGATGTTCAAGGTTGTTGGCAATGAGTGTTTTAAAGACATCCTCATATGAATCACCAAGTTTTGAAAATTGACATCTCTCTTTCTTAGGCTTATCTTGGTATCTTGGCTTGTTCTCTTGTTGATTAGATACAATGAGTTTCATGGCTTGAACAATGCTAGACAAGTGGAGAACAATTTGATCTTTGGGTTGGGAGGAGTCTACAACTCCATCATTTACCACTTGTTTGTTCCTATTCCAATGTGAGTTCTTTCCTTTATCTTTGTTAGTGTTGTTTTTATTTTGACCATTGTTGTTGTTGTTGTTGTTTCCATGTTTGGTCAAAATTCCTTGTTCTTTCAAAACATCCTCAATCCTACACACGATTTCAACCATGGTGTCAAAGGAATAAAAAACCATCTTCCTAACTTCATACCACATTTTGGGAACCAAGTTGCTAACAAGGATGTGAGTCTTCTCATTTTCAGCAATGGTCCTAGAGTAGCAAGAGCATTTTCATCTCCACCTTTGCAAGAAAGTGATAAAGGATTCCCCTTGATTTTGCTTTAAGTTGCATAATTCCAACATGGTGATAGATCTTGAAAGGTTGTATGCAAAGTTTTGGAAAAATCTATGGATGAGCTCTTTGAAAGTCTTAACAGGGGGAGTTATGTTGGTGAACCATTCCATTGCTTGACCCTTAAGAGTCCTTGGGAAAAATCTCATGAGGTACTCATTTAGATGGAACTCAAAAATTGTGGTATAGAATTGACATACATGATCATGTGGATCTCTATTCCTATCATACTTGTCATATTGAGGGATCTCAACCTTTCTATGGAAGTCTTTCATGTTAACACTTTTGTCAAAGGGATTAGGAAAAATTGAATCAAGTGAGAATGAACTCTTGGGTGCCAACATCTTTTCCATCATACTCTAAATTTGTTTGATCTATTCTTCTTGATATTGACCTTGCTTCTTAATATTCTTGTCCACATCAAAGTTGTAGGAGACCCTAGAGCCCTTGTTGATTAAACTCTCTAGGAACTTGTCTTTTTTTTTTCTCTAAATATCTCTCCACATACTACTGGAAGAGTGGTTCTTGTTGTATCTTCATAAAGTCAAAACTTGAGCTACTACCCCCATATTGTGAACCATGGTGAGCACATTGGGAAGGTTGTCTTGAGTTCCTAAGAGGTGTTCGTCTCCTATGATGATAATGTCTTGAAGTCCTTCTTCTAGGGCTAGGAATTCGTGAAGGTGTTCTTTAATGTCTTCCACTTTGTGGTGTCTTAGGAGGGGTGGATGGAGGAGAGCTATTTCCACCACCAACATGCATGTTGTTAAATTGATCATTAAGTTATTGAGGAAAGAGTCTATCTTTCTCTTCTTGGAATGCTTTCCTTTCTATCTCCAACATGGTTTGTCTCTCCAACTCTAGGATTCTAAATTGCTCTTCCTTTTCAGCTTGCTCATCCAGGAAGCCTTTCTTTTCACAATTTATTTTATGAAGTCTTTCACTCATGTATCTTGAAGGTGTTTTGAGCAAAGTTATTTTATTCAGCCATTTGTAGAATTCAATTCAAGCATGTACATCCTTTTTAAATATAGATTTCTATCAAAAGTATTTCAATCCACCACTGCAATCTTTCATTTATCTGTATGCATAGAAGAAGAAGAGATGCTCTATGAAGGTACTTACCAAACTATCCCAACAATCATTTAGGAGATATCTTTGTACTGGATGAAGATGAAGAGGAAGATCAGTTCGTGGATGCAATTGTAAACCTTCTTGTATCATCATCATCGTCATCATCTTCAGAAGGTGATCCACTAAAATTTCACCTTCTAGAAGGGAAAATTGAGTTTAATCCATTTGCAGAAGCCTTGACCAATCTTTGAATCCAATACCTAGACAATCAAGAAGAAAATACATTGCCTCTAGTCATTTACCAACCACAAGATCTCCCTTAGTGTCCACCTAGGATGGGAAACCCCCCTACCTTTCCATTTCCCATTACTGACCAGCATGATAATCATAACCTCTAGAATTGTCCCTCTTCAACACTTCCAAAATTCTATGTCCTGGTGATCGAAGACCCAGATACCTTTCTCTTTGAGTTTAATATCATTTTTCATAGTTACGACTACACCACAGATGCACATAGGCTCAAATTGTTTCCTGCAACTCTCAAGGAGTCTGCATAAAGATGATTTATGGGATTAGGCGAGGACATTTTCCATGATTGGAATGAAATGAAGATAGAATTCTTAACAAAGTATAAAGAGTCCTACAGGGGAAATGATATGAGAGGGGATGATATCTTAAAGATGAAACAAAAGGAGGATGAAAGTCTAGAGGATTATGTGTCAAGATTCTTGTTTAGCTTGCAGAAAAACACTCAGCTTTAGCTCAATGAGGAGTCACAAAAACTTCTCTTTTTAAGGGGTATAAATGAAGGGTGAAATGAAGCCTTGGATTTTATGGCTGAGGGAGATATCACCCAATCTACATGGAAAGATATGAAGAAAATCTGCCTCAATTACTCAAGAACTGTGACCAAGAAGGGAAGAGGATATATGCCTACAATGGGTAAAACTAATGGCACTAGGGCCTCTCAGAAAGAAATCATGTATTTTCTGTCTAAATTCAATCAGGAAATTATCAATAACATGGTCACCCAGTTGGACACAATGAAGGAAAAAAAGAAGCATGAGGAGGCCAAAGCTATTCTGGCATAATTTTGTCCACATTGTAGATAGAAGAAGAGAGATTGTCATTGCAAGTTGGTTGCCAACATGGAGACTATACAACTACCCATTGATTACAAGTTGATTGAAGGAGATAATGAGAAAGTATTCTTCATTGCATAATTAAGACCATGGGCTCAAAGACAAGGTATGCCTTAGGACCCTTTTACTTTTAATGGTTCATTTTATAGTAGGCAATGGAAACCACCTGTGAATAATCAATACCCTCCTTGGAATAATCTGCAACCTCAGTGGTAACCTTACCCAAGTCCTCAATGGAAATAACCCCATGGGAATTGACAACAACCCCAAGGTAATTGGAAACCTCCACAAGGATATCATCTCTAAAATCCACAGTGGTCGGGAGGTCAACAATGGCCAAACCAGCAACAGGGACTCTTGCAACCACCAAAAAATCCCCAACATCAAGAAATTTTTCCACCTCCTACAACCACTACAACACCCCTTAAGCCTACTCAACTCCCTACCTAGCCTCAGCCAAATCCTAATAACAGGCCTCCATCAACTCAACAAAATGTCTATTTAGTAGACCCAAACCAATACTCTGCCTATGCAATCAATGACATTCATTTACAGTTAAGCACTACTCTGCCAACACCTCCTATTATAACTGAAATACCTCCAGCAGAACCCATTCCTCAAAATACTCTAGATTCCACTCCAATAGACCTGACAATATTCCTAGAAAAAGTCCAGCCAGCTTCATTACCCTTTCCACAAAGGTTGCAGAATGATAATTCTAAGCATACAGATGATGGAGCCTTTAACATCCTAGACCAACTCGAGAACATTAATGTTCAGATTCTAATTTTTCAAGCAATAAAGGATGTTCCCACATATGGAAAGGCTATCAAAGAGGCTTTATTTTTAAATCTTGTTCGTAAGCAGAAGGACCCCCAGATAGTCCATGTCCTGAGGAAACTTGTTGATATCATGCTTAGAAAAATAGCGGTCCCGAATTATTCTGACCTAGGTAGCCCGATTGTCAAAGTTACCATCAATGGGACAACCATAAAAATTTATTTGATAATATTAGGATCTGCCATAAATGTAAAGACTAAGGACATTATGTAGCAACTTAGAATCACTAACCTCTGGGAAACACCCACTTTCCTACAACTTGTAGAAATTTTTACAGTCAAACCCGACAGGGTAGTGGAGGATATAGTTGTTGACCTTGAAACTTGGTCTTATCCTACAGACTTTGTGATACTCTCTCCTAAGGCCACCTTTGGAGGCTACCCTAGTCAACCTTGGCTGGCCACTACTAATGCCTTTATTGGATGCCTCTCAGGCAGTATGACCATTTATAATGGTCAGCATACTAAGACATTAGCCTTATACCTGCAAGCACAACCAAAAATAGATTTAGCCTCACCAATTTAGCCTAACATTGGGGAGGAAGGTGAGGTAGTCAACACAGTAGCCCAACTTATGATGTTAAAAAGGGATCCTTTCCTGTAGCTACAAGAGGAGGACATCATAATCACCAACATATTGCATGACTAGTATGGCCAAGATTTAGATTCCATTAACTATCTCAACCCCCATAACTATTCCCTACAAGCTTTGTACCCTGATTGTGACTTACCTCCATCTCCTACAACCAAGAAACTCTACCACCAATTGCTACCCCATGAGGTCCAAGCACCTCCATTAATAATTTCTTCTATGGTAGAACTCACAAAATAGTTGGAAGTTTTCCCTAACCATTGCTTGTATATTAATAGCGAAATTACCGACGAACAACACACATCTTTGGCTAAACTATTGAAAAGTGATACAACATATTTTGCCTGAGAATATTTAGATATAAAGGGCTTACACCCTAAACTATGTACTTATAGGATTTTCCTGAAAGAGGACAAACCGCTTGTCAAACAATTCCAGAGGCATATAAACCCTTCATTAAGAGAGATAGCCAAGACAGAGTTGCAAAAAATTCTTATTGCCGATTTCATCCACCCCATTTTTGAAAGCCAGTGGGTCTCACCTTTAGTCATTGTTTTGAAAAAAGGAGGAAAGTAGCGAGTATGTGTTGACTATAGGGAACTTAACAATGCCACCAAGAAGGACCATTTTCCCCTGACATTTATTGACCAAGTCCTTTATTCCTTAGTAGGGAAGTGTTATTTTTATTTCCCAGATGGATATAATGACTACAACTAGATCAGGATCCTTCCTGAAGATAGGGATAAAACCACATTCACTTTCCCTTGGGGAACATTTTCCTACTCTATACTTCCTTTTGGCCTCTGTAATGCTCCAACTACATTCCAGCGAGTGGTTATCAATATTTTTGCTTATATCTCACATGATTGCATGGAAATATACATGGATGACTTCACAACTTATGGGGAAACCTATAAGGAGGCATTGGTCAACTTGGGAAAGGTTCTTACCAAGTGTGAGGAGTATAATATATCCCTCAACAATGAGAAATGCTTAAACACTGGGTCAACACTTCAACGACATCATGCAGTAATGTAAAATTTACTGTTTATAGTCATTGCAGCAGCAAGGTGCCACCTTTAGCACAATATGATGACTAGAAAGTTATGTATGTCTTCTACTTTTAATTTGCATTGTTTTCATTCTTGTTTTATGAAGTTAGGTGATCCTTGCTATCCAAATTATACCAATACTTTTATAAGCGATTTGCCCTTTTTACTTGAAGCATTTCTCATTGTTGAGGGATATATTATGCTCCTCACACTTGGTAAGAACCTTTCCCAAGTTGACCAATGCCTCCTTATAGGTTTCCCCATAAGTTGTGAAGTCATACATGTATATTTCCATGCAATCATGTGAGATATAAGAAAAAATATTGATAACCGCTCGCTGGAATGTAGTTGGAGCATTATAGAGGCCAAAAGGAAGTATAGAGTAGGAAAACATTCCCCAAAGGAAAGTGAATGTGGTTTTATCCCTAACTTCAGGAAGGATCCTGATCTGGTTGTAGTCATTATATCCATCTAGGAAATAAAAATAACACTTCCCTACTAAGGATTCAAGGACTTGGTCAATAAATGTCAGGGGAAAATGGTCCTTCTTGGTGGCATTGTTAAGTTCCCTATAGTCAACACATACTCGCTACTTTCCTCCTTTTTTTGAAACAATGACTAAAGGTGAGACCCACTGGCTTTCAGAAATGGGGTAGATGAAATCGACATTAAGAAGTTTTTGCAACTCTGTCTTGGCTATCTCTCTTAATGAAGGGTTTATACACCTCTAGAATTATTTTACAAGCAATTTGTCCTCTTTCAAGAAAATCCTACAAGTAAACAATTTAGGCTATAAGCCCTTCATCTCTAAATAGTCTCGGGTGAAAGATGTTGTATGACTTTTCAGTAGTTTAGCCAAATTTGTGTGTTGTTGGTTGGTAAGTTCGCTATTAATATACAAGCAATGGTTAGGGGAAACTTCCAACTATTTTGTGAGTTCTACCATAGAAGCAATTATTAATGGAGGTTCTTGGACCTCATGGGGTAGCAATTGGTGGTAGAGTTTCTCGGTTGTAGGAGATGGAGGTAAGTCATAATCAGGGTACAAAGCTTGTAGGGAATAGTTATGATGGATGAGATAGTTAATGGAATCTGAATCTTGGCCATACTGGTCATGCAATATGTTGGTGATTATGATGTCCTCCTCTTGTAGCTATAGGAAAGGATCCCTTTTTAACATCATAATTTAGGCTACTGTGTTGACTACCTTAGCTTCCTCCCCAATGTTAGGCCAAATTGGTGAGGCTAAATCTATTTGTGGTTGTGCTGGCAGGTATAAGGCTAATGTCTTAGTATGCTGACCATTATAAATGGTCATACTGAATGAGAGGCATCCTATAAAGGCATTAATAGTGGCCAAAAAAGGTTGACCAATAATTATGGGGTAGCCTCCAAAGGTGGCCTTAGGACAGAGTATCACAAAGTCTACAGGATAAGACCAGGTTTCAAGGTCAACAACTATATCCTCCACTACCCTGTCGGGTTTGACTGAAAAAGTGTTTCCCAGAGGTTAGTGATTCTAAGTTGCTGCATAATGTCCTTAGTCATTACATTTATGGAAGATCCTAATATTATCAAATAATTTTTTATGTTTGTCCCATTGATGGTAACTTCGAAAATCGGGCTACCTGGGTCAGAATAATTCAGGACCACTATTTTTCTGAGCATGTTATCAGCAAGTTTCCTCAGGACATGGACTATCTGGGGGTCCTTTCACTTACGAACAAGATTTTTAAAGAAAGCCTCTTTGATAGCCTTTCCATATGTGGGAACATCCTTTATTGCTTGAAAAAGTAGAATCTGAACATTAATGTTCTTGAGTTGGTCTAGGATGTCAAAGGCTCCATCATCCCTATGCTTAGAATTATCATTCTACAACCTTTGTGGAAAGGGTGGTTGAGCTAGCTGGACTTTTTCTAGGAATAATATCAAGCCTATTGGAGTGGAATCTAGAGTATTTTGAGGAATGGGTTCTGCTGGAGGTACTTCAGTTAAAATAGGAGGTGTTGGCAGAGTAGTGCTTGACTGTAAATGAATGCCATTGATTGCGTAGGCAGAGTATTGGTTTGGGTCTACTAAATAGACATTTTGTTGAGTTGATGGAGGCTTGTTATTAGGATTTGGCTGAGGCTAGGTAGGGAGTTGAGTAGGCTTAAGGGGTGTTGTAGTGGCTATAGGAGGTGGAAATATTTCTTGATGTTGGGGATTTTTTGGTGGTTGCAAGAGTCCCTGTTGTTGGTTTGGCCATTGTTGACCTCCCCACCAATGTGGATTTTAGAGACGATATCCTTGTGGAGGTTTCCAATTACCTTGGGGTTGTTGTCAATTCCCATGGGGTTGTTTTCATTGAGGACTTGGGTAAGGTTACCACTGAGGTTGCAGATTATTCCAAGGAGGGTATTTTTTATTCACAGGTGGTTTCCATTGCCTACTATAAAATGAACCTTTAAAAGTAAGAGGGTCCTAAGGCATACCTTGTCTTTGAGCCCATGGTCTTCATTGTGAAATGAAGAATACTTTCTCATTATCTCCTTCAATCAACTTGTAATCAGTGGGTAGTTGTATATTCTTTGTGTTGGCAACCAACTTGCAATGACAATCTCTCTTCTTCTGTCTACAATGTGGACAGAATTATGCCAAAATAGCTTTGGCCTCCTCATGCTTATTTTTCACCTTCATTGTGTCCAACTGGGTGACCATGTTATTGATAATTTCTTGATTGAATTTAGAAAACAAATGTCTAATTTCTTTCTGAGAGGCCCTAGTGCCATTAGTTTTACCCATTGTAGGCCTATATCCTCTTCCCTTCTTGGTCGCAGTTCTTGAGTAATTGAGGCATATTTTCTTGATATCTTTCCATGTAGATTGGGTGATATCTCCCTCAGCCATAAGATCAAAGGCTTCATTTCACCCTTCATTTATACCCCTTAAAAAGAGAAGTTTTTGTGACTCCTCATTAAGCTAAAGCTGAGTATTTTTCTACAAGCTAAACAAGAATCTTGACACATAATCCTCTAGACTTTCATCCTCCTTTTGTTTCATCTTTAAGATATCATGCCCTCTCATATCATTTCCCCTGCAGGAATCTTTATACTTTGTTAATAATTCTATCTTCATTTCATTCCAATCATGGAAAATGTCCTTGCCTAATCCCATAAACCATCTTAATGTAGACTCCTTGAGAGTTGCAGGAAACAATTTGAGCCTATGTGCATCTGTGGTGTAGTCGTAACTACAAAAAATGATATCAAACTCAAAGAGAAAGGTATATGGGTCTTTGGTCACCAAGACATAGAATTTTTGAAGTGTTGAAGAGGGAATATTCTAGAGGTTATGATTATCATGTTGGTCAGTAATGGGAAATGGAAAGGTAGGGTGGTTTTCCATCCTAGGTGGACACTAAGGGAGACCTGGTTGGTAAATGACTAGAGGCAATGGATTTTCTTCTTGATTTTCTAGGTATTGGATTCAAAGATTGGTTTAGGCTTCTGCAAACGGATTAAACTCAATTTTCCCTTCTAGAAGGTGAAAGTTCAGTGGATCACCTTCTGAAGATGATGACGATGATGATGATACAAGAAGGTTTACAATTGCATCCACAAACTGATCTTCCTCTTCATCTTCTTCCAGTACAAAGATATCTCCTAAATGGTTGTTGGGATAGTTTGGTAAGTACATTCCTAGAGCATCTCTTCTTCTTCTATGCATACAGATAATGAAAGATTGCAGTGGTGGATTGAAATAATTTTGATAGAAATCTATATTTAAAAAGGATGTACATGCTTGAATTGAATTCTACAAATGGCTGAATAAAATAACTTTTCTCAAAACACCTTCAAGATACACCAGTGAAAGACTTCATAAAATAGATTGTGAAAAGAAAGGCTTCCTAGATGAGCAAGCTGAAAAGGAAGAGCAATTTAGACTCCTAGAGTTGGAGAGACAAACCATGTTGGAGATAGAAAATGAAGCATTCCAAGAAGAGAAAGATAGACTCTTGCCTCAATAACTTAATGATCAATTTAACAACATGCATGTTGGTGGTGGAAATAGATCTCCTCCATCCACCCCTCCTAAGACACCACAAAGTGGAAGACATTCAAGAACACCTTCATGAATTCCTAGCCCTAGAAGAAGAAGGAATTCAAGACATTATCATCATAGGAGATGAACACCTCTTAGGAACTCAATAAAACCTTCCCAACGTGCTCACCATGGTTCACAATATGGGGGTAGTAGCTTGAGTTTTGACTTTATGAAGATACAACAAGAACCACTCTTCCAGCAGTAAGTGGAGAGATATTTTGAGAAAAAAAAAGACAAGTTCCTAGAGATTTTAATCAACAAGGGCGCTAGGGTCCCCTACAACTTTGATGTGGACAATAATATTAAGAAGCAAGGTCCATATCAAAAAGAAGAGATCAAACTAATTAAGAGTATGTTGGAAAAGATGTTGGCACCCAAGAGTTCATTCTCACTTGATTCAATTTTTCCTAATCCCTTTGACAAAAGTGTTAACATGAAAGACTTCCATAGAAAGGTTGAGATCCCTCAATATGACAAGTATGATAGGAATAGAGATCCACATGATCATGTATGTCAATTCTATACCACAATTTTTGAGTTCCATCTAAATGAGTACCTCATGAGATTTTTCCCAAGGACTCTTAAGGGTCAAGCAATGGAATGGTTCACCAACATAACTCCCCCTGTTAAGACTTTCAAAGAGCTCATCCATAGATTTTTCCAAAACTTTGCATACAACCTTTCAAGATCTATCACCATGTTGGAATTATGCAACTTAAAGCAAAATCAAGGGGAATCCTTTATCACTTTCTTGCAAAGGTGGAGATGAAAATGCTCTTGCTACTCTAGGACCATTGCTGAAAATGAGAAGACTCACATCCTTGTTAGCAACTTGGTTCCCAAAATGTGGTATGAAGTTAGGAAGATGGTTTTTTATTCCTTTGACACCATGGTTGAAATCGTGTGTAGGATTGAGGATGTTTTGAAAGAACAAGGAATTTTGACCAAACATGGAAACAACAACAACAACAACAATGGTCAAAATAAAAACAACACTAACAAAGATAAAGGAAAGAACTCACATTGGAATAGGAACAAACAAGTGGTAAATGATGGAGTTGTAGACTCCTCCCAACCCAAAGATCAAATTGTTCTCCACTTGTCTAGCATTGTTCAAGCCATGAAACTCATTGTATCTAATCAACAAGAGAACAAGCCAAGATACCAAGATAAGCCTAAGAAAGAGAGATGTCAATTTTCAAAACTTGGTGATTCATATGAGGATGTCTTTAAAACACTCATTGCCAACAACCTTGAACATCCTCAATATTGTGCAAAGCATTATATGCCTGATGTTAAGCCACATTGGTGGGATACGAAAGCCTTTTGCAAGTTTCAAAATGGCATTGGACATGATATTGAAAATTGTTGGAAACTCAAACATATCATCCAAGATCTCATTGAGAATGGAAAACTTAAGGTAGATGGATTGAGCACCAATGCTGATCATAAGGCATTCAAGGAACCTTTTCCCAAGTATGAGAATTGGGAAACCTCTAAACCTGAGAATGGTAAGGTTGAAGTCAATTACACTTACACAGAGGCAGAGAATGTTGTCAACATGCTTGAAGTTGTAGAAGAGAATTTCAACAAGACGAGGGATAAATATCCCTATGGTTATGATCTAGAAATGGACTCTTCTCCTATCTTTGATGAAGAACCCATCCTGGTGCTAAGGGGTCCTAACTCTAAAGTGTCATCTCAAACTCTCAATGTTGTCATAGGAAGCCAAGGTCCCATCATCATTAGAGGACCCAATTCAAGTCAACCAAGTAAACCTAAGCAAGTGACATCCAAGAATGTCACCTCAAAACCAGGAGACAGTCTTAAGTTGAGCTATAATGTTTTTGATTAGTTGTAAAGAACCCCAGCTCAGATTTAAATCTTTGAGCTCTTAGAGTTGTCCCTGAGACACAAGCAAGTCCTTGAGGATGCTTTGTGTGCAGTGAACGTCCCCAACAACTTAGACATTGATCAATTCCAACACATGGTTAACCATATTGCTAGTCCTCATTACCTTACCTTTTTGGAGGATGATGATAAATCTTTAAGCCACCCACACAATCTCTCTCTTCATATTGAGCTCATAATCCACAAAACCCATGTTAGGCATGTGTTGATAGATGGGGGTGTTGGGCTTAATATTTGTTCCTTTGATTCTTTTGAAGAAGTTGGGTTATTTTGAACAAGTCATTGATACCAAAAAAAATATCACTATCAAAGCCAATGATGAGGTGGAAAGAAGTTCCAAGGGGCTGGTCGTCCTTCCTGTTAGGATTGGCACTGTTGAAAAAGATGTTTTATTCCAAATAGTTGATGCTGGCCCCCTTGCGTATAATATCTTACTTGGTAGACCGTGGATTCATGATATGCAAGCAGTGTCATCTACCTATCATTAGTGCATTAATTTCCCTTACAATGGAATAGAGATTTGTATGCCTGGGGAAAACACTTTATCCATTAACCTAGTTTTAGCGAGTGCTCATGTTCCCCTCAATAGAGAAGCTGAAGAATTCGATGCAAACTTAGCTGAATGTAAAGACAAGTTCAAGTTAGTTGACCTTGGCATGGGGGGGTATCAACTCAACTCCCTCATAACACTAACAAATTCCCCTAGGTCTTATGGTAAGAATTTACAAGAAATGAGACCTTCTTCTTTAGCTATGACTTTATTTGGCATGTTTGTAGAGTCCTTAGTGCCTATTCAAGATGATAAAGAAGAGACAGTTGTTAGAGACTAGATTTATAGAGAAGAGAAATACATGCACAATGAGAACTTCTCTCCCTCTCCTAAGGCTTATGGAAGAGGGTATACTTTTTTCAAATAAATGGGCTATCCTAGACATGGCCCTCTTAGTCACAGATTGGATTCTAGAGCCGAACCTCTTGATCATGCTCTTTTTGGATGAAATTCTAAGAAGCCAGTTGGCCTAGGATTTTCCAATCGCAATGAGAACACTACTCCAATCCTTGATGAGTCGGATAGTGAAGATGAACAAAAATATATACCTAATTTGATAAATCAGCAAGACATATGTGAAGATTGGGTCCCTTCCTCTAATCTCCTTTGGGGATATTAAGATAGTCCAATCACTCATGAGATAGTTGCAACCTTAGAAGAAGATAAATTAGATGTAGAAGATCCTTTCAGAGAATGTCAATGAAAGAAACTTGTTCATTTGATAGAAAGAGAAGGTGTTACCCTTGATGAACTTAGAACTTCCACATCAAGACGTCCCAATTCTTCATGGTGTAAACATCCTAGTCAAAATTCAAAAACAAGTTCATATGAGTATGAATGGGACTCCTTCTCAGAGCCTTGCACAGTTGACATGGACGTTGATGTCATTCACACTTATAGTTCTCAACCTGAGGTACCTGAAGATTCATGTGTAGGATTAGAGGATTTGAACCCACATGTTGCCTTAGTGGACGATTCTTCACTTGTTAGGATGAATCCTGATTTGGGTAGCTTAGAAGGATATTGGATGGACTCCAAGTCTTCAGTCACCAGAGATGATATCATTCACATTTACAACCTTGAACCAGTCATTGACTTACCCCTTGTTCATCCTGACCTCATAAATCGGTCCCAATGCTATCAAGAACTTGAGCTCTTAACATTTCAAAATGATTATGAGATAGCTTGTTACTTGAATGCCTTTGAACCTGTAGTCTCTTCCACCAATGCACTGACTACTAGCATGACAGAGCCAGACATCAAGTACCTTAGTCACAAAATAAAAAGAAAATAAAATAAAAAGAATAGGAGTTCTGATGGCAAAAACAACTATGTGGCGGTGTCAGAACCAAAACAAAGTAAAAATAAATGACGTATTCAAGGGTGAAAACCTCTTTGAGGCACCCAAGGATGAGGTACTTGATCATCTCCCTAGCTAATTTCAAGATAGATCTTCAGTGCTTATTGAACCAACACAAGTAGTCAATTTGGGTGCAGATGAGGCTCTATGGATAGTGCACTTGGCTGAGTCCTTGTCACCACAAGAAAAAGAAGCTTACACTAAGTTCTTACAGAAAATAAGATCAACTTTGCATGGACTTATTCAGATATTCCAAGGTTGAACACTAATCTTATCATGCATCACTTGTCCATAGCTCGGGGTGTCAAACCGATTAAACAGAAATTGAGAAAGATGCATCCTCACATAGCTCTCCTAGTCAAAGAAGAATTAGAGAAACTCCTTTGTACAGGATTCACAATAGCTATTTCCTATGTTGAATGGATATCAAACATTGAACCAGTTTCCAAACATGACAAATCCCTTTGAATTTGCACATATTTTAGAGATGTCAATAGAGAATGCCCAAAGGATGACTTTCCACTTCCCAATATAAACATGATATTGGATATGATTGCGGGTTATGAGATTTATTCCTTGATGGATGGTTTTTTTAGATACAATCAGATTAATATAGCTCCTGAAAATAAAGAAAATATTGCATTCACTTGTGCATGGGGTACCTATTGTTAGAACGTTATGCCTTTTGGATTGAAAAATGTAGGAGCCACCTATCAATGAGCTATGACAACCATTTTTCATGACATGATGCATAGAAACATGGAAAATTATGTGGATGACACCTTGGCAAGGTCTAAGAAAAGAGACACACACTTACAGGATTTAGAAGGCATTATATATCACATGGAACAATTTCAACTAAGGTTAAATCCTAAAAAGTGTGCATTTGGAGTCATCTCTCGAAAACTACTAGGATTCATCATTTCAGCAAAAGGAATAGAGGTGGACCCTAAAAAAATCCAATCCATCAGAGATATGCCACCTCCTAGAAAAATTAGTCAAATGAGGAGTCTTCAAGGACATCTTTAATCCATAAGGAGATTCATTTCACAGTTGGCAGATAGAGCTCAACCTTTTAAAAAGAACTTACAAAAAGGAATAAAATGTGTTTGGAATGAGGATTGTCAAAAGAACATAGATCAAATCAAGAAATACTTGGCAAATCCTCCCATTTTAATGTCTCATATCCCAGGGAAACCACTTATTCTATACATTTCAATGAAAAAATATTCCTTGGGGACATTACTAGCTCAACTTGATGAACATGGGAAAGAAAGAGCAATATACTACATTAGCCGCACTCTTGTTTCATATGAGGTTAACTACACCAGCACTGAGAAAGCTTGCCTTGCAGTTGTGTTTGCTTCCCAAAAGTTACGACATTACATGCTTGCGCACACTATACACCTCATAGAAAAAAATTATCCACTCAAGTATTTACTAGGTAAGGCTTCCCTCATAGGTAGACTTTCTAAATGGATGATGATCCTTTCAGAGTTTGACATAGAGTACATTGAAAGTAAAGCAATAAAAGGACAAGCCATACGAGATCAATTGGCTGATTTCCCAATACAATATAATGCACCTATTCAAGTTGACTTCCCAGATGAACACCTCATGTATATGACTGAAAGAACATGGAAGTTGTTCTTTGATGGATCCTTTATGCAAAACGGTTCAGGAGCTGTTGTGTTTGTTTCTCCTCATGGGTACGTGATTCCTAAGTCTTACAAGTTATTGTTCCCATGTACAAACAACATTACTGAGTATGAAGCTTTAACAAATGGACTTCAGATTTCCATAGAATGGAGAATAATAGAGTTACACATCTATGGGGACTCACAGCTAATAATCAACCAAGTCAATGGTGAATATCAAACAAAAAATGAGAAGCTGGTACCTTACAAGAAAATGGTTGATTATTTGAAATGATACTTTATATTTGTCATGTTTCAGCAAATCCCTAGAGCAGAAAACAAAGTAGTTGATGCTATGGCTACACTTTCTTCACTCCTTCAGTTAGGATTTGCCAATACTTTTATAAGCGATTTGCCCTTTTTACTTCAACCTAAACAAACATTCAAGGGTAAACTGATCAATTGATGATGATTGATTGAGGTTAACAATGTTAATGATAAGAACAATGTACATCCAGAGGATTGGGAAGGATACATCCCATGATGGTGATGGGATTAAATAAAAATTGATCAATCGATTACCAGCTGATTTAGACTAACATGATGATAGGATTAAGGATTGATATGCTAGCTTGCAGTGTTGGATTACATGTACTAGTATTGATCATGATTGATTTTTATTGCAATTTTAAGAGTGTTTTTTATTTTTTAGATTTTTTTAAAGAATTTTTAACTTTTTTGAATTTTGTAAGATTTTTTAATTTTTTAATGATTTTTAAAGGATTTTTAATTTTTTTTTATGACTTTTAAAGGATTTTAAAATTTTTTATGATTTTTTGAAGGATTTTTAAATTTTTGTATGACTTTTAAAGGATTTTAAATTTTTTTTATGAATTTTTGAAGGATTTTTAAAATTTTTTATGACTTTTAAAGGATTTTTTTCAGGATCATTTTCTGATTTTTAGGATTTTTTGATATTTTATGATCTTCACAATTTTTTAGAAATATGATGGTCAATTGAGAAAAAATGAATTTTGAGGCTTCTTTTGAATATGAATTTATTTTTGGCCTTGCGGGGCGCTGCCCCTCGACCCCACCCTGTCTCATGACAGGGAGCGCGCCAGGGGCTCTGCCTCTTGGACCCCGCAAGGGGCATTGCCCCTTGACCCTATCTTGGGGGCGCTGCCCCCAAACTCTTGTAGAAAAATCTGGGGAGAAACCGCACCAAAATAAAAGGGGATGAAAAGACCTCTGTGTCTTATTAGGCTACATACAATAACATGGATTAGATAGAATAGGATGGGAAGCAAAATAGATTGAATTGGATGAGAAGAAGATTGGATTAGATGATAAATATATTTGATAGGCAAGATGATGAACACCAAGGACAAGGGAGAGACAAGGTATATGGAAAGATGGAGAGGTGATTTGGGCAGGAGATGGATGGAATAGATAGGTAACAGTTGGATATGGAAGACTAGCAGGTGGGGGATATAGAGGGAAGAGATCCAAGAACTAGGTAGAATGTTACCACACTAAAGGTAGGAAAATGAAGGATGGGCAGGTGGGGGATGAAGGATGTATGAAAGGGCAGGATGACATGTAAGGGATGTGAGTGAAAGACTGGAGGGTGGGGAATAGGCAGAGTAGTATCCAAGGATAATGTTTCAAAAGATGCCCCCATACTAGAGGTGGAAGGATGAAGGATGAAAAGATGGAGGATAAAGTCTATATGAGATGGATGGATAGTGTATAAGGCATATGTATGGAGGGGATAAGAGGCATGTGTTGTCCAAAGCATGCATGGATATTTTATTTCCTATAGTTTGTATGAAGAGAAAAGGTAGGAGAGATGAAAAAGGGATATGAGATGGAGGCTATGAATAGGATAGGGGATAATGATATGGAGGATAATGGATAATGTATGGAGGAAATGTATGGGATAACCAAGATCAAAGACATGGAAAGGAGGATGGACTTATATAAGATTATGGACGGTGGATGGATAATGACTAAGTAACATGAAGGATGTGGATGGAGGGAATGAATATGATAGGGACTATAAAATGAAGGATATGGATAGGATGTCAAGATCAAATATGGATACAATGGATGAAGTTGTGTAGGATAATGGATAGTAGATGGATAATGCATAAGGGATATGGAGGATGTAGACAATGGAGGGAATGAATATGATAGTCAAGATCAAAGATGGGACAAGGAGGATGTACTTAGAGAGGATGATGGATGGGGGATAGGAGGTATGGAAGGTATATTTGGTAGGTAGTATAGATGGAGCTTTCCCCCAAGTGTAGAGTGCAAGGGGATGAGGATAAGTAAATGGATATATGGGTGGATTTGGAAGACAATGGATACAGGATAAGGAAGATGGTAGAAGAACGCAAGCATCTAATTCCATGAATGGTATCCCTTGATATGTCCCTTTTTTTTTTTGATATCATCAAGGCACCTGTTTGCCAGGTTTTCACCAAGATGATTTTTTAGGACATTTTATAATCTTTTTTTTTTGAAGAATTATTTATGCTCATAGATGTTGGTAAGTTTGGGGGGAAGGGAGATGAAATGGATGGGGGATATGAAGGGTGGAATAAGGATTTATGCATATGATTGGATTAATGGGAGGGGAGGATG
>MU224028.1:847075-861144 GCA_018584345.1 Thuja plicata | reverse complement strand
GCCCAATATTTCCACTAGTCTCAACACATTCAAAGACACTTCAAGCACATGCTACCTAAGGAATGGCTTGATATCAAAATCTTTGCCCACACTAGATATTCCTTCGCCTCACACAAAGTGATGTTGGATTTTTCCAGGACTACACACATTGCGGGTTTTGAAAAGAGACTCAATGCTCGAATCACATAGGCTCACTCATGCCACATTCATGTTTTAGAACGCCCTTGGGAATACAAATGGTGAGTGTAAAATCTTCAGGTGATCCGAGTAATCCACTTGGATCTATCCTTGCACAAAGATTATGATACCTTCAGAGGTGAATCGGGTAGGCCTCTGTCTAAAAAGTGTCTAGTGAAAATTCCATTCGCAACTACCTCTCGTAGTCCCGCAAGCGAGATTAAGGCCTATAGCCCTACGAGTACCTGGTAATGTAGTCCCCCATGCAGGATTAGGCTTTGCAACCCTACAATATCAAACATGAGAATGAATTCTCAAAAATAGCTACATCCCTTGAGAGATTAGTCTCAAGAGAATTTGATTATAGTGGGTTGAAAGAGGCCAGGTCTGCCTTATTCCCCACTTGGGAAATCTCTCTCACCAGCTATGCTAAATCTCTCAGGAGGTAGCCACTCTAAAAGGGTATAAAATCTTAATGAAAGAAAAAAGGAGACACAAGTAGGTCTGGTATTTTGATCACCCTAAAAGGATGAGAGCATATCCCTACTACTTGTGATCCTTTAAACACATAAGTCACTTGATTACTTCCTTGGGCTTTTTCTAACTAGGGGGAATTCGATGGGTTTGGTATTTTGATCACCCTAAGAAGGGTGAGAGCATATCCCTACCACCATTTTCCACAAACACACAAGCCCCTTAATTAAACTATGTGAGATAAATCAAAAACACAAAGTTTAACTATATCTCCAAGGCAACTTCAAAAATAGATCAATTAGTAGTTTCAATGTTCAAGTCTTCCACAAACGTCCTACAAGAAATAAGATTGGTAGTTTAAAAACACTTTGATCTTGGTTAAATGTTCTGCAAAACCACAGTTAGAAGACAGAAAACACCAAAATCCTGAAAGAAAACCAAATTAGCAAAGCCCAGCATGTAAAATATGATGAAAATAAACAAAATTAAGTAGAGCCACCTGTCTACAGGCAGAGACGCCTATGTGCAAAGATGCCTATCTACAGGCAGAGCTGCCTGTCTGGAACAGAAGGCAGAAAAGACCATAAACCTTGCAAAAAACTAAGACCCAAATGAGCCAAAGCTTCTAAAATGACATCTATTATGAAAGTACAACATGCAACTATTTTTAAAAGTTCCTAAAAGTGTAGAGAAACCCTAAAATGTGATGCAATATGCAAGTTAAACTCTTTCTGTCAGAGTTGCCTGTGTATAAACAGAGATGCCTATCTGAGACAGAAAGAAAGTAATAACTAAAACTAACAAGATTTAAAACCTAATATGCTTGGAAATGCCTAAGAATGATTCTAATGACAATATGCACTAAGGAATTAACCCTAAAAATGACTAAAAATTGTAGGTTAAATAACTTAGAAAGCTAACTAAGAAAGGAAACTCCCTTTCTGTCTGAGCTGCCTATGTGTAGGTAGAGCCACCTATGTGTGGAGCCGCCTCTATAGAAGTGGAGCCGCCTGTCCATCAATTTGTCCAAAAAACTTGCAAAATTAAAAGAAAACCAGGACGTGGGTCCCACCAAGTGTGCCAAAATGTATGCAATGAAAATTCCTGCAGCTACACAACAAGTCAAAACATGCAAAACACAAGATATACCAATAAATTAAAGCATGCAAAGAATTTGAAACACAACCAAATTCTCACTACAACCTCTGATGAGCTAAAACAAGTACACCCAAGACTTGTTTGATTTGCTCTTAGAGATTTTTTGGGTGTGCTCTCCCAACACAATACAATAAATCCCACTATGATGCAAGCTAGAAGATGGTGAAGGGATTGAGAACAAGTATGAGGAACTTGCTTCAAGCTTCACATGATGAAGATTGAGAATGCAATAGAAAATCTAGAATGAAGATGCAAGATGAAATAAACTAAGATTGATTTCCATTACCTAACATGTAATATCTAGATGATCTAATGCTCAAAAAAGCTAAATAGAATGAAGACTAAGACATGCTCAAGAAAATGTTTTAAAATACAAATCACTAGATAGTTACTCTCACACTAGTTACTCTCACTAGTTGCAAAATGAGGAGTGAGGCCTCCTTTTATGGATTTGCTATGAAAAATAGAGGGCTAAGATTAAGAGGTGGAAAATGAGTGGCTAAGATTAAAGGTTAGGTAGGGTTTTGGTGGGAGTGAAGGAGATTAAGAGGCAAAAGGAATGAGTGGCTAGGATTAAGTGGTTAAAGTGAGGAGTTGACTTTTGAACTAAAAGCCAAATGAAGAGACAAGTGACAAGTGTCACCAGCTCATAATTTTGGAGTTGATCCATGAGAATGCACATGATTGGCTAGAGAAGGATTAATGAATTTAGAAAATAAACAAAAATGTTTATTTAATAAATATAGGAAAATCTCAAAATTAAATAAATAAAATTTATTTAATTTAAAAGAGAAAAGGGTAAATGAATTATCTAAATAAATAATAATATTTCTTTAAATAATAGTGGAAAAAGGCTTAAAATTAAATAAATAAAATTTATTTAATTTTAAAAGGCTAAGTGAATTAATTAAATTAATAATTTAACTAATAGAGGGATTAAGACATTTTTTGATGTCTACAGGTCTCAACAAAGTAGTGCACAAACTACACAAAGAAGGCATCATAGAAACATGATTTTTGCTTTCGCCATTGAAGCAATCTCGTCGACGCTAGCTGCCTTCCGAGCCTTGCATAAGTTGCACTCATTTCCTACATCAGGTATAGACATAGATGGGGTAGATGTAAATGTGGTTTCATCGACCCACCGAAAGTATTAACATCCACTATTTCCTTGCAATACCAAATCTACATCAGTTCTTCCTAAAATGATTATAACTTGTCACATTACTTTTAAACATAAAATATAATTCCATATCCAGACCTTTTTCCTATTTGGGAAACCCCAAAATTGATGCCTAGGATTACTTATTGTGCATGACATCTTCAACACACAAGGGCCAACACCACATTGACACATAGGCACATTGACCGAAGTCATCGATGCTATATCGATAAATATTGCACTGGCATTCCAACATATCATTTTTTTTAGTTAATTATTTTGTTCATTCATACTAATTATAATTGCAATAAAAAGTAACATACTAATCATGTAGACAAAATCTCAAATCAAATTGAAAAATGACTATTGTCAATCATAGTACAAAATGATAATGCTTTGTAGTTGATGATATAATGAATCTAAACAACATGTAAATGCAATGTCCTAACTGCACTTGATGGAAATCATATGCATAGATGTGATTGGGACTTTTAGTCCTTACCACACATTGAAATGCATGTAAAGGCATCTACAGTTGGGGGCATGTCAAATTGTGATATTGCTATCGAGATTCAAGTGTATAGTTTGACATTCCAAAATTGTCTTGTGTCATCTGCAGTTGACAAACTAATGTCACAAAAATTATTTATGTTTCGACAATTCCTCTCATTACTTCTTCTCCGCTTGAAACAATTGGGAGTATGTGAGAAAGATGAGTAGGCTCTATTATACCCTTTTCCATGTCCACTACTTGCGCGGCTAATTTATTCTTTTCTATCTCCATTCCTCATCATGCTTCAACCTTGTTATATTCATAGATGAAATATTGATATTTAGAGTCTACTCACTTTCTTGGGTACTCCCAATTGTATGAATTGGATTTGAACCACCTACACTCTTGTAAGTCATGTTTGACACATCAATGATTTTTGTGACATGATAATCAATTTTTGCATGTCAAATTCATGGATGAAACATGGGTCAATGAGTTTGACTAAAAAACTATACACTTGAATCTAGATAGTAATATCACAAGATAATGAAAAGTTTTGATGAAATTTTAATGGGAGATGTAGTCGGGTATAAAAAATAATGGTCCATGAAGAACAAAAGAAAAAATGAACAAAAGAATGGCATCAAGAATTCTAAATGCAAAGATGTAAACAATGCCAATATTAAATAGTGAGACCATAAACAATGCACGATGCCCTAGCTTGTAGCCCGCGAGCCATGAATATATTTCCTCATGAAATGATCATCAACGGGGAATACCAAACACTAGAAAGTGAGACCAGAGGATTGACAAGGTTTCTTTGGAAAGTGAAATAGAGGATTGACTATTGGAGAAAATTAGTACTTTGGAGAAAAAAATTGTTGGTTTTCTCGTCTATTATAGAAATTCAAGTAGTACAAGCATACATAAGAGGATGAAAATAAATAATAAGGGTACCATAAATTTCCTGAAGTGATGAATTTTTGACCCGGGTATGAATCCAGTGTGCCCCTGTGATGATCCAGAACCTGCAAAGAAAAGAGAGACGGGGGTTAGATCAAAAAGATCTAAGCAATGAATGATATCCTATTACTGATCCTCATCTACAATTATGCATGTGGATAGTGAAGACATATAGTTCTAAAAGAAAAACCATGCTACAAGACATGTGCACTCAGAAGAATGGTGCAGAAAGGAAAGAAGATACCATGTTTTTCCTCATGAAATGATCATAAATGGGGAGTACCAAATAGTGAATATCAACAATGAAACAAATAAAGAGATATCAAATAGTTTACACAATGCCTTGAAGGTAATAGCAACGATGCCCTAGCTCTCAAAGCTTGTGGGTCATCAAGCATTCCAAATTCAAAGATGTAAAAAATGCCAGTATTAAATAGTGAGCTCATAAACAATGCATGGACCTAGCTTGCAGCTCGTGAGCCATCAAGACATTTCCTCATGAAATGATCATAAATGGGGAGTACCACATAGTGAATATCAACAAAAAAACAAATAAAGAGAGATCAAACATTGCATGCTATCAAAATAGAATGGTAGTGGTGATTCAATGCATCTACAACCTCAACAACATGGCAACATTGATCCAATAACAAAAAATACATTACAAATGACAAGCTCATGGTCTCAATGAAATAAACAGTGTATATATAAAACAATATATGGTGCACAACAACAGCAAGCATGCAATGAAAACAATAACATCATATATATATATATATATATATATATAACTAACAAAGCTCATAACAGGGTCATGTGGTGCTCAAACAGTGAGCTCATAAACAATGCATGATGCCCTAACTTGCAGCCCCTGAGCCATCAAACATTACCTCATGAAATGATCATAAACGAGGAGTACCACATAGTGAATATCAACAGAAAAAAAAATAAAGAGAGATCAAACACTTCACACAATGCCTTTAAGGTAATAGCAATGATGCTCTAGCTCTCAAAGCTCACAGGTCATCAAGCATTCCAAATGCAAAGATGTAAACAATGCCAATATTAACATTCATATTGTGCCATCAAATCAACAAATGCCATCAAAATGAAATTGAGTTAATGAGAAGACAAAGATCGAATACCTACCTCAAGTCATGGCAGCCATATGATTGGCCGATGTTCTGTTTGTTATATACATATACATATATATACATATATATATGTATATATATACATATACATATATATACATACATATATACATATATATATATATATATATATATATATATATATATATATATATGCATATACATACATATATATACATATACATATACATACATATAAAAATATATACATATTTCTGCATCTAAAGATTACATATACATATATATATATATATATGCCAAATAACTTGTATATACTATAAAAGGAAAGGAACTGAAAGATAAAATAATCTGGGCTCACACAGGCCGTGAGCATAGCCAACTTTCATAAGAATATGCAAGAGTACATGCATACATAAGGGGATGGACATAAATAATAAGGGTATTCAATATATGTTGTAGTGTTTACCACATCTATTACAACTGCAAAGCCCTTCTTTTTTGTTTTTTTACTTTTACAGTATCACATGCACGCTAAGAAAAAAGAAAGTGGAGGATAAGGATTCCCCTTCATAGGCACTTTGTGTTGCAGACAGTCCTTTTAGCATTTGATGAACTTTTTCTCTACCTATTAGTACTGCTACACTATTGTGATTTTGTAGCTTTCTTTTTTTAGAAAGATGGGTTCAATCTGGATTAGTGGAGTCATGGTAGTAATGCTCTTAGTATTGGAGCTCCTGACATGCTATTTCTTTGATTATGTATCTGCCAAGGAGGTGGGTATTCATGCATGTATGATAGTATATATACATTGAGTATTGACAGGGCTTGTTGTTTGTAATACATGGTTTAATGGGGTGTGTTGTACATGTTTTTTTATAGGCATATGTTGTCTATTCAGTATATTATCCTTTCATATATGGATATGTATCTTTAATTGACTTCAGACCTAAGCTCTTTTAGAAATTTGGGTGTTTCATTCTAAACATGAGGGGTTCTCATTTTAGTTGAAAATAATGTTATGTAAGCCATTGAATGGCATAAGGGATAGTTATGTAACCTTGGGGTCACTTGAGTGATCCAAGGAATCATGTAAAGGTCAAGGACCTATAAGGGTATCTATAGTTTGAGTATGGCCATTAATGCCATTAAATCATGTAATTGCACTCAAAGTGAAAAGATGCCAAAAAGAAGATGTAAAATTGCATTCATGCAATTATGGCCTAGAATGGCCATCTAGGGATTATGGGTTAGTATAGATCATAAAGGTTGTTTTAAAACCATCTAAATATCCTAAATGGGGGTATGAGACACCATGTTGTTGAGTTGACAACATTGGTTGTCAACCTGACAACACCATTAAGCCTATTTGGTTTTGAAAGTCAGTTTTATGACTATTATGGAACAATTTTGGGCAGTTAGGTGGTTGCAATCGGGTTTCTTTGAAGAGTTTGAGTCTATTTCTTTGTTGATCCATGTGAGCGGAAAGGGGGGTGTAGAGTGGATGTGTAAGAAAACCATAATGTAATCGGTTCAATCAATAAAACAAACATTTCCATGCATTGAATCTCATTATTTTAATTGCTAAAGAGGTTAGGGAATTGACTAATATCCTTACTATACCTAGGCTTCTTGTTGTAACCGTGAATTGGGATTTTAGTCTTCCTTCATGAATTGACTCTCCCACCCCCTGTGATAACTATGATCTATGGGAGATGTCTAATATGTAACATATCATTTTAATATAGTTTTTTTATGAAAGGATTGATAAAGCCCTTTAATCGCATCAATTGATAAGTAGAAGATACTTTCCACAATAATTTAAATTGTGATATTTCTATTAGGATTCAATTTTATAGTTATTGAGTCAAACTCATTGACCACATTTCATGAGTAGTGGTTCACAATAACACATTTATTGTAGCAACTTGATAGTTTCCTTTATCACCTTCCTTTGTTTTTTTTTTGTATCATTTTCTTATCCTTGGTCATCATCCTTCTGTCCTTGACCAAATGTTTTTCCCTAGTATCAAATAGTGAACCATCCCCACAAGTTGGTTTAGAATATATTTTATTTTAAAGGGGTTGCCCATGCCTGCCCTCAGTTGGATTTCTTGAAGATAATTCTTGTGTAATAGTAACAATGGGTGATGGAATGGGTTGAAGGAGCCGAGTATTTTCAATAGATGCAAATTTCTTGTCATTTCTACCAAATTTGGCATTATGTAGATCAAATCTTTCTCTAGAATAAGGATATCCATTCCATGAATCTTACTTTAAAAAGAGGCTCATCACTATTAATAATCTCCCAACTAAAATGACTAATAATGATGGTTCTATATGATGAAATTCCATATGTGCAAACCAAATGAAAGATTCATGTATGTATGTATGTATGTATGCATGCATGTATGTATATATGTATGTATGTATGTGTGTATGTATGTATTTATGTATGTATGTATGTATTTATTTATGTATGTATGTATGTATGTATGTATGTATGTGTGTGTGTGTATGTGAAAGATCTAAATATATGTATGTATGTATGTATATGTATGTATGTATGTATGTATGTGTGGGTTTGTATATATAGACACACACATATACATACATAAATATTCACACACACACTTACACACACATATATACATATATACATACACACATGCGTATATATATATGTACATGTATATATACATGTAAATATATAGGTATATGTATACATACACACACACACACATGTATATAAATATACAAATACATATATAAACATAAATACACATACATATATGCATACACATGCACCCAAGAGTTGTTGTGTCTATGGATATGTCCAAACATGCACCAAGAAGCATAGTAACTCACAAATAGATTTTTAACAACTATTTGAGTTCAACAGCATTTAGAAATTTGAGTTACAACCTATTAAACTTGAAGAAATATACACTACATAAGGAAGAATTTCAACAATGATTCAAAATTTGAATATTTATACAAATCATTGACATTGAATACAAGTGAGATACTAATCTCTCCTTCATAATATTTATACAAATCACTGACATTGAATACAAGTGAGATATTAATGCCCTCTATAAAGTCAACTTCGTAGGCATTCAATAAAAAATTCCTTAAGATCATACATGGACCTATCTTCTTCCATTTTAATTTATTACAGGATCCTAGGTGTTTGAAAACCTTAGGAGTTTTTATTTTCCAAAGCATTTAGATCTTTCACATACTCCTCTAGTTCCACTGTCTCCTAAGCATCATCTTCATGGCTTGATATATATACAAATAGTTACCTCATTGTACATTGGTAACCTAATTACTAGATGAGTGAATACAGTACCCTAGTTTGCATTATTCGATGATCTTGTTTAATTTGTGTTCATTTCATGAAAAGATACATGTAAAGGAAAAGAAATTTCTGCATCTAAAGATTACATGTATATACTTTATATATGCCAAATAACTTGTATATACTTGATGAACTATAACTAATTGAATGTTTGAAGATGTTAAGTTGATGATCACAGTGACATAGCAAGTTTATGCAAGACATTAAATCAGTTAATATATTTTATTATCATTGATGTCAACTTGATATAATCTGTATGGTCATGGACATATTGCTAAAGACTTCAAAGAATCGATGAATCAACGACTATGCTATTAGTAATGCATATAAGTCAAGTATTCACAAAGTGATTGTATACACCAATGGAGTGCACAATGATGGATAGAGTAAAAGAGAAAAGTCACATTGTTACCCAATGAGCAAATGCACAACATTATCAATGAGCAAAGTCACAGTGTTGCCTGAAAATCAAAGCACAAAGTAACCTGATGGACAAAATTACAGTGTTGCCCGACGGACAAAGATCCCAAAGACAACTGAAGTCACACCAATGGAATAGTTTGTTATCACTGATGACTAAATGAAGTATTGACCAATAGAACAGAGAGTTCAAAAATGAAAAAATACTTAGCTGTCAAGAGCTAAAAATAGACTTAACTGATATTTATCATTGTTTTAATTGACAAGATAAAGCTAGAGATAAGTATAGGATTTAAAGCTGCTTTTTCCAGTTGGCAAGAAGATCTCTACGAGATAAAACTGGAGTTTTTCTTTCAATCTAATTAGCGAGAATTGAGGATCACGCCAAGATCAAGAAATCCAAGAAATGGTGAAATCATGTCTATAAAGAGACAACCTAATTAATTACGAAAGTGGTGAAGGGGAGTGACAAGAGAATAGATGCTGAAGAGGTTTTGAAGGAGAAGAAAGTCTTCATTTAGACCTGATCAACAAATAGAGGAAAGAGCTAGATTCTGTAGACACCGATGAACAGTGAAACAACATCACAGAGTAGAACACTATGGAGCAAAGGTATTGAAATGATTATATTGATCAGAGAGGTAATGCACTTACAATAGATATGAAAATTTGCAATTCAAGTTGTATATGTGAACAAATCAATTTACTATTTCAGTTTAACCATTGAAGCATCAAGTCTCTTAACAGAGCAAGACTTAAAAGTCTTTTGTAATTGAGATACATCCCAAGGAGTATCAAAACATTTGATCATACAAAGTAGCATTGGATATGCCTGATACCTATTGATAGGCCAAGTGAGTGTTTGATCAAGGATGGTAGCATTAGATGCCAGATACTAAGTGACAAACTATCTTTTAAATCCTTTAACAAGGTCACACCTAATAGTGTGTTTGTAACCTTTAACATGGTTGGCTCTTAACCGAGCTCACTTTAGAAGAGTGAAAATTTGGGGTACCGGTCCCAGTGGGTTTTCCCTTAACAGGGTTTCCACATTAAAAATCCATGTGTTATGTGTCTGAGTCATTAATTTATTGTTTTGCATTTCACTTAAGTAAATCTGGATTGATCGGTATACACTAGTTATTTAATGTGTTTTGGTAAATAGAAAGACTGCTTATCGGTAAACATACAAAAGAAGGTTTACAAAGCATTCTGAAAAGTAGTAATTTGTTAAAAGTATTTCAAGGAATTCATCTTATAAGACTGGAGATAACTAGAGGTATAATTTGTGGTACTAAGTTTGAAGGGTTGATTTAAGGATTAATTTTTGAGGCCACTGATTCACCCCCCCATCTCAGTTATTACTAACAATTGGTATCAGAGCTTGTGTTCTTAGAAGGAAGGTTTCAAGACCTAAGCTAAAGATCACAAGATGAATAGATGAGATGTGCCTAAGTTAAAAAAAGACAACATTTCTTCATGGAAAAGAAGAATAAGACTCCACTTATCAGGTATTTTAAATGATGCTACTCAATACTTAGATACTGAATATGTGTTTCCCACAGGAGCACCCATAGTTGAAAAAATGAGAGAGAAGCATGTGCACAACTGCATGATGATAAAGCTTGCTTCCTCACTCTCTGATGCTAAATTTGAAGATGTCAAAGCATGCACAACTACAAAGAAAATGTGGGACAAATTGAAACTTGTACATGGTGGTGATAAAAATGTTCTAAGAGCCAAGGCAGAAATCCTTAGAGGAAAGTTTGATGATCTCAGAATGAAAGAAGGTGAAAACATCACATATTACAACACAAGAACCAAAGAGGTAGTCAATGCAATCTAAGGACTTGGAGGTGTACTAGATGAGGATACAGTGGTAAGTAAAATTCTAAGAACCTTACTTCCTACTTATGATATTAGAGTATCTTCCATACAAGAAATGAGAGCAGTAGAAAATAGCAATGTAACTCTAGACAGTTTGATTGGAAGACTAATTTCATTTGAGATGAATAACTTTGATAATAGTGTCTTACCAAACATAGAGTTTGCATTCAAATCTTCTTTGAGGATAAGTAAATCAAGTCATAAACACACTATGAGAAAATATAGTGATAGTGAAAGTGAAGAAGAAGATCTTGATGAAATTGAAGCACTTATGGCTAGAAGAATGCATAGAGGCAAAGGTAGATACAAAGGTAAATTACCACTTATTTGTTTTAATTGTAAATAAATTTGACACTTTGTTGCAAGATGTCCTAATAGAAGAAAGGATCACAGAAGTAATGATAGGTCATTTGAAAACAAGTATGACAGAGGTGATTGTTGGTTGTATTTCGTGTTTTTGCTAAAATGCCTGGTTCCTTGTCCTGCCCTCTGAAAATTTTCAGGTTTTCATGCTAATTCCTTGCCAAATTGTCAAAACCCTGCAAAAATCCTAAACCCTAGTATTAAATGATGTATTTTGAAACCCTTCACCATGTCTTTCTATTTCCTCATTACTTTTTCAGTCACTAAAGGCATGTGCTATATAAAAGGTTAAGTCAGGTCGCTTGATCGCATTACCAGAAATGAATATGCCAAAATATCTCCTGACTTTGCTTTTCCTTTGTGTCGCTTAGTCTAGTTAAAAAATAGAATATTCCATCTATGTATCGAGACTTAGCGATCTTCCTTTGGTCGGGTTATCGCTTGATTCTCATGTTATGATCTTTTAAAAGAGACGGGACCCACCTCAGTCGGGTGATCGCAAGAAGATTTTGAAAGTCAATGAAATGTCTCCTGACCTTGCGCTTCCTTCATGTCTCTTTTTCGCTGGATCTACTTGGTCAAAATAGTTAAGGCTTTTCTTCAGTCGCGTGGTCTCATGATATTTGGTGGTTAGTGGATAACAGTCACGACCCAGCGACTAACAGTTTCAGGTTAAGTGATTTTACTCAGTCGGGATGTCGCCAGAACAGGAGTGATGACTCAGACTTCCAGAATGCATAAAGTGGACAAAGTAATAGATGACATCTATTAGAATGATAGTGGTTGTCGGGTGGTCACTTGATGAAGGAAGTGGATCAAGCGATAAGGAGACTAAAGGTATGTTACCCTCGGTCGCGAAGTCTCTTGATTTTTTAAGGGCATAAGAAATTCTAAAGTGATTAAAAGACAGCCGTGTGATGGAGAAATGAAAAGATCTAACGGTGGTCACGTAGTCTGGTGATAAAAGTGCCCCAGAGAAAAAGTCCTTCTGACTAAGCGATTAAGGTATGTCGCGAAGTCACTGAAAACAGAGAAAGGGTACCTTTTCAGTAAAAGATTAATTTAAGTCTATCACCCGACTCAGCGACCAAAGGGTTGTCGTGAAGTCTTGAAAAGAGAAATAAGGATCCAGCGACTTGGCGATTACCATGAAATGTTAAGTGCAACGGTTTGTCGCGTAGTATGGAGATGAAAACTGAGTTAAGGTTAACCCTGCGCGACTAAGATTTTCACACGGTCGCCTGATCGCTGGAAAGACTTGGGTTACCTGAGGTAAAGGAATTACATGGTCACCAAGTCTGAAGATCAGACCATGGTTAAGGAGATGTGCTCGCGACAAAGAGACTTTATGAGGTCGCGAGGTTGCTAGATAAATAGGATCTATAAAAGCGGCACCAAGTGGAGGACGTGACAGAGAAGATCACTAGGCGGCCAATCAGATAAAACAATTTTTGATTACTGTGTACAAAAGGTAGCTGAGATATATGACAAAGGATGAATCACTGAGTGCCATGTCAGCTGTCTTAACCATTTTTGTGATTGCACCAAAATTCTCATGATTTTAAATTTGATTTCCTGTCACCTCGAGAAACTATGGCTAGGTTTTTGAACGTTTCATGGCATATCAAAATTATTTGCAGAACTGACGTTTCTAAACTTTGAGCCGTGTACTCTAAACCTTGTGGCTATAAACAGAGGAGTCTGTATTCATTATTATTCACCGTGTTTGTGATCTCAGAGCAAAGTTATTATTTTAGAGCAAAAGGTGATATTTAAAGCTGTAGCAGTGTTCTGAGGTGATTGAAATTTTTAAGTGATACAGAGAGTTGTGCTTAGATTTTTTTCAATATCGTTCAAACCATAAATTCAAAAGCTTACAAACATGAATACTGCTATGAGCATGGCATCTACCAGTGGAGGCAGTGGAGATGATCCTAAAGGAAAACCTAGCTTCTCTGACGAATTTCTACAGCTGCTGCCAAGGTCCACTCAGAATAGAAGGATTGATGCTGGTGTTTTCAAAGATGACTTCAAGGACATCAGGGATGCAGTGACCCCAGGAACAACAGGTTATTCTCTGTTTACTTATTTTTACAAGAATTCTGATAAGCCTATCCCTGTATCAAACCCTTGGATATCTGGACTGGGTAGGTTATTAGTACCTGATGTTTTCCTTGATGTTGACCTATTTCTAGAATTGGATAATCACTATGATGTCCTAACAAAGACCATCAAGAGGGAGGATGGCACTAATTTGCTTGTGTTAAATCAAAATTATTTCATGCAAGCATTTGGCCTGTTTAGCACCATGTCAACCAAAATTGACATGAAGAAACAAGAGAAAAGATATACCAATAAGCCTGGTGTTCCTAGGGGCTTATTGAAAAAGCATATGCCACAAGAAATACGAGATCATATAAGTCCTCAGACTGGAGCTTACCCATATTTTTACAAGGACTTGTATTTCTATATCAAGTATAATGCCTATGCTCTTTG
>MU224028.1:825084-843615 GCA_018584345.1 Thuja plicata | reverse complement strand
TTTGTCACATATGTTCTAGGTTTTCAACTACCAAATCAATTTTAAATACTTTGTTACCAAGAACACATAAGCTAAAACTTGTTTAAGGACCTCTGTCAGCAGGACATAGTCCATGTTATTGATTCCTTGAAGAGAGAATCATTTAGGTTGTCCCTCCTATCAAGAAAAGGAAGAAGGATTGAAATCCTTATCTCACTGGTTTTCTGTCATATTTAAGATTATTATTTGTATGGTTAAATCCTGTATATGATTATGCTTGATCATTTACAAGGTATTTTATAAAGCTTGTTCAATAGAGATACATGACAAATCAGTGTCCACATCAACAAATACTATGTTAACAGCCATCATTAAAGGTAAAACCTGCCTGAGTAGTTGTGGAACTCAAAAATGAAGAAGGACCTTATCTAGTCCTTAGCAATTAGGCTTTCCTTGTCTCTGAATCATAAGTAAAGGCACAGGATTCATATAGACATTTCAAGCATTGTGATTCATACAAGAAAAATCCCTAACAGTGATTACAGAAGAAACTGACAATCAGAAAGAAGAGATACCTAAGACTACAATGATAAAGGAAAGAAGGCTAGTTACGTAGAAAAATGCAAAGATGAAGATACTGACATTGAATCTGATTAAGACATTGAGATGGTGTTTTTGGCAGTAAAAGATGATTTAGATGATGATGAAGAAAGGCATGTAGAAACTACACTCATATCTAAAGTTAGTAAAAATGATGTTTAGATCATAGATAGTGGCTACACTCACCATATGACCGGTGACAAACAAAATTTTGAGACTTTTGAATACTATAATGGTGGTTCAGTAAGAATGGGTAATGGCACACCTTGTCCAGTTGAAGGTAAAGGAACTATAATATTGAATAACCTGATAAAATGTGAAAACGCTTATTGGGTGAAAGGATTGAATTATAATCTATTGAGTGTTTCTCAGTTGAATAATTCAGGTCATAGAGTACCATTTGAAAATAAGAAGTCAAAGATCTTCAATAAATCAGGAAGTCTGATTGGTACCGGTGAGTAGACAAAAGGTAACTTATTCAATCTAAATGATACTAACACCACTTGCTTAATGGCTAGAAATGAAGACATATGGCTGTGACACAAAATATTGTTTCATTTGAACTTTGACAACATGATAAAGATAGACAGAAAAAGGAATGTAAGAGGCTTACCGACGATGATTAAGCTAGACAATATCATGTGCAAAAATTGTCAAAAAGGTAAGATGACAAAGTCTAGCTTCAAAAGAAAAACCCATACATTTGATGCCATTCTAGAATTAGTCCATACTTACCTATGTGGACCTATGAGGACAAAGAGTTATTATGGTGATAGATGTTTTATTCTCTTTATTGATGATTACTCTAGAATGATGAGAGTAATGTTTATAAAAGATAAATCTAAAGCATTCAAGATGTTTAAATGGTACAAAGAAAAGGTAGAAAAACAAAGTGGTAAAGAATTGAAATGCTTAAGATTAGATAAAGGAGGGGAATTTATTTCAGATGAATTCACTAACTTTTGTAATGAGCATGGAATCAAAAGACAGGTCTCTGCACCGAGAACACCACAACAAAATGGAATTGCTGAAAGAAGGAACATATCCATTTTGTATTATGCAAGGAAACTGATGATAGAGAAAGGCATCACTCAAATATTCTAGAGGGAAGCTATCAATATTGCTGTTTACACATTGAACAGAGTACAATTGAAGAAAGATACCAAGAAGACACCTTATGAGCTATGGTATGGTTACACACGAAATGTAAGTTACTTCAAAATTTTTGGCAGTCAATGTTATATCTTAAAAGATGATATAAATGGAAATCTTGACTCCAAGAGTGATGAAGGAATATTTCTAGGGTATTCCACCAAGAGCAAGGATTATAAATGTCTCAATAAATCCTCTAACAAATTTGTTGAAAGTGCAAATGTAAAGATAGATGAATTTGCAGAGAAGAATGAAAAGAAAGGCACAAAAGAACCAGAGGACTACAACAGGTTTGTCTATAATGAAGAACTTGACACTCTACCCAAGCAATAATGTATAGCTCCTGAGTAATAGATCATTGCACCTGAGCATCATGCTGTAAATACCAATAATCAGGACATTTCTCAAGATGATCTACAAAGAGATGGAGATTAGAATGAAGGACACAATGATGATCAAGATGATAGACAAAGAATTAAACATGTACTTTCCAGATATGTCAAAAGGAACTATCCACAGAACCATATCATTGGAGATAAGAAGGCTGGTATGAGAACCAGAAGTATGTCTCTAAACACAAGATGTCTTATTTGTGATTTTGAGCCAAAATATGTCAATGCTGCACTTGATAATAATGAATGGATTAGTTCTATGAATGAGGAGATTGAGAAGATTGAGAAAAACAAGACATGGACACTTGTACTGAGACCAAATGACAAGAATGTCATCAGTACAAAATGGATATTCAGGAATAAACTGAATGAGAATGGAGAAGTCACCAGAAATAAAGTAAGACTAGTATGCAAGGGGTATGCACAAGAAGAAGGAATTGACTATGGAGAGACCTTTGCACCCATTTCTAGGCTAGAAGGAGTGATAATATTACTTGCTTATGCTGCATGTAAAGGATTCAAGTTATACCAAATGGATGTCAAGTCTGCATTCCTAAATGGAATACTTGAGGAAGATGTATACATTGAGAAACCAGAAGGGTTTGTTGATCCAGAAAATATGGGCATGGTATGTAGACTACACAAAGGATTTTCTAGATTGAAGCAAGCACCTTGAGCCTATTATGAAAGACTTCATTCCTATCTCATAAGTATTGTATTCGTAAGACCTAGTGAAAACAATAATGTTTATTTGAAGTAAGATACTGATGCTAACATTTTGATTGCTGAGATATTTGTTGATGAAATCATATTTGGAGGCAATGATATGCTATGCAAATCATTTGAAAATGAAATGAGAAAAGAGTTTGAGATGTCTATGTTTGGAGAGATCAATTTCTTTCTTGGTCTATAGATCATGCAACAAGATGAAGGTATTTTCATTACACAATCCAAATACATCAAGGAAGAGCTGAAAATATTCAAGATGGAAGATTCCAAACTAGTTGAAACACTGATGGCATTTGGATGTAAGCTGACAAAGGAGGAAAAGTCATCAGAGGTAAATTAGACTTTGTATAGATCAATGATTGGAAAACTCATGTTTGAAGATGTCAAGTTGATGATCACAGTGACATAGAATGTTTATACAAGACATTAACTGAGTTAATGTATTGTATTATCATTGATGTCAACTTGATACAATCTGTATGGTCATGGACATATTGCTAAATAATTCAAAGAACTGATGAATCAAAGGCTATACTATCAGTAATGCATATAAGTCAAGTATTCACAAAGTGACTGTATACACTGACAGACAAAGTAAAAGAGAAAAGTCACAGTGTTACCCGATGAGATAATGCATAGAATTACCGATGAGCAAAGTCACAGTGTTGCCCGACAAGAAAAGAACAGAGTAACCCAACAGACAGAATTACAGTGTTTCTTGGTGGACGGAGATCCCAAAGACAACTGAAGTCACACCAAAGGAATATTCAGTTATCACTGATGACTTACTAAAGTATTGACCGACATAACAAAGAGTTCAAAAATGACAAAATGCTTAGCTATCAAGAGATAAAAATAGACTTAACTGATACTTATCATTGTTTTGATCGACAAGATAAAGATGAAGATAAGTAAAGGATTTAAAGCTACTTTGTCCAGTTGGCAAGAAGATCTCTATGAGATAAAACTAGAGTTTTTATTTAAATCTAATTGGTGAGAATTGTGGATCACACCAAGATCAAGAAAGCTAAGAAATAGTGAAATCATGTCTATAAAGAGACAAACTAATTCATTACAAAAGTGGTGAAGGGGAGTGACAAGAGAATAGATGCTAAAGAGATTCTGAAGGAGAAGAAAGTCTTCATTCAGACCTGCTCAACAAGCTGAGGAAAGAGCTAGATTCTGTAGACACCGAAGAATAGTGAAACAACATCACAGAGCATAATAGTGTCAATCAAAGGTATTGAATTGATTATATTGATCAAAGAGGTAATGCACTTACAATAGATCTATCAATCTAAAATTCAAGTTGTATATGTGAACAGATCAATTTACTGTTTCAGTTTAACCATTGAAGCATCAAGTCTCTTAACAGAGTAGGACTTAAAAGTCTTTTATAATTGAGATAGATCTCAAGGAGTATCAAAAAGTTTGATCATACAAAGTAGCATTGGATATGCCCGATACCTATTGATAGGCCAAGTGAGTGTTTGATCAAGGATGGTAGCATTAGATGCCAGATACTAAGTGACAAACTATCTTTTAAATCCTCTAACAAGGTCACACCTAACAATGTGTTTGTAACCTTTAACAGGGTTGGCTCTTAACTAAGCTTACTTTAGAAGAGTGAAAATTTGGGGTACCGGTCCCAGTGGTTTTTCCCTTAACATGGTTTCTACATTAAAAATCCATGTGTTATGTGTCTATGAGTCATTACTTTATTGTTTTTTATTTAACTTAAGTTATTCTGTATTGATCGGTATACACTAGTTATTTACTGTGTTTCGGTAAATAGAAAGACTGCTTATCAGTAAACATACAAAAGAAGGTTTACAAAGCATTATGACAAGTAGTAATTTGTTAAAAGTATTTCAAGGCATTCATCTTATAGGACTGGAGATAACTAGAGGTATAATTTGTGATACTAAGTTTGAAGGGATGATTTAAGGATTAATTTTTAAGTTTTCCATGAATTTTCCAATCATTGATCTGTACAAATTCTGATTTACCTCTAATGACATGTCCTCCTTTGTCAGCTTACATCTAGTTTCCATTGGTGTTCCAACTGGTTTGGAATCTTCCATCTTTAATATTTTTAGCACTTCCTTGATGTATTTAGATTGTGTAATGAAAATACCTTCATCTTGTTGCATGATCTGTAGACCAAGAAAGAAATTGATCTCTCCAAACATAGGCATCTCAAACTCTTTTCTCATTTTATTTTCAAATGATTTACATAGCATATCATTGCCTCCAAATATGATATCAATGAAAAATATCTCAACAATCAAAATATTAGCATCAATATCTTCCTTCAAATAAAGATGACTATTTTCACTAGTTCTTACAAATCCAATACTTATGAGATAGGAATGAAGTCTTTCAAACCAGGCTTGGGGTGCTTGTTTCAATCCATGAAAGCCTTTGTGTAGTCTACATACCATGCCCCTCTTGTCTGGATCAACAAACCCTTCTGGTTTCTCAATGTATACCTCTTCCTCAAGTATTCCATTTAGGAATGCAGACTTGACATCCATTTGGTATACCTTGAGTCCTTTACATGCAGCATAAGAAAGTAATATTATCACTCCTTCTAGCCTAGAAATGGGTGCAAAGGTCTCTCCATAGTCAATTCCTTCTTCTTGTGCATACCCCTTGCATACTAGTTCTTTCTTTATTTCTGGTGACTTCTCCATTCTCATTTAGTTTATTCCTAAATATCCATTTTGTACCAATGACATTCTTGTCATCTAGTCTCAGTACAAGTGTCCATGTATTTTTTATCAATCTACTCATTCATAGCACTAATCCATCCATTATTATCAAGTGCAACATTGACAGATTTTGGCTCAAAATCACAAATAAGACATCTTGTGTTTAGAGACTTACTTCTAGTTCTCATACCAGCCTTCTTATCTCCAATGATCTAGTTCTGTGGATGGTTCCTTCTAACATATCTGGAAAGTACAGGTTCAATTATTTGTCTATCATCTTGATCATCATTGTGTCCTTCATTTTGATCTCCATCACTTTGTACATCATCTTGAGTAGTATCTCAATTGTCAGTATTTGCAGCCTGATGCTCGGGTGCAATGATCTATTGCTTGGGAGCTATACACTGTTTCTTGGGTAGAGTTTTAGGTTCTTCATTGTAGACAAACCTATTTTAGTCCTCTGGTCCTTTTGTGCTTTCCTTTTCATACTTCTCTGCAAATTCATCTATCTTTACATTTGCACTTTCAACAATTTTGTTAGAGGCTTTATTGAGACATTTATAAGCCTTGCTCTTGGTGGAATACCCTAGAAAGATTCCTTCATCACTTTTGGAGTCAAGCTTTAAATTTCTATTATCTTTTAAGATATAACATTGACTACCAACAATTTTGAAGTAACTTACATTGGGTGTGTATCCATACCATAGCTCATAAGGTGTCTTCTTGGTGTCTTTCTTCATTTGTACTCTGTTCAATGTGTAAACAACAGTACTGATAGCTTCTCTCCAAAAGATTTGTGTGATGCCTTTCTCTATCATCAGTGTCCTTGCACAATCAACAATTGATATGTTCCTTCTTTCAGCAATTCCATTTTTCTATGGTGTTCTGGGTGTAGAGATCTGTCTTTTGATTCCATGTTCATTACAAAAGTTAGTGAATTCATCTGAAATAAATTCCCCTCTTCTATTTGATTTTAAGAATTTAAATTCTTTACCACTTTGTTTCTCTACCATTGCTTTGTACCATTTAAACATCTTGAATGCTTCATATTTATCTTTTAGAAACATTACTATCATCATTTTAGAGTAATCATCAATAAAGAGAATAAAATATCTATCACCATAATAAATCTTTGTCCTCATGGGTCCACATAGATCATTATGGACTAATTCTAGAATGGCATCAGATGTATGGGTTTTTCTTTTGAGACTAGACTTTGTCATCTTACCTTTTTGACAATTTTTGCACATGATATTGTCTGGCTTAATCATCGTCGATAAGCCTCTTACATTTCTTTTTCTAATTATCTTTATCATGTTGTCAAAGTTCATATGACACAATATTTTGTGCCACAACCATATGTATTCATTTCTAGCCATTAAGAAAGTGGTGTCAGTATCATTCAGATAGAATAAGTTACCTTTGGACTGCTCACCGGTACGCATCAAATTTCCTGACTTGTTGAAGATATTTTCCTTCTTATTTTCAAATGCTACCCTGTGACCTGAATTATTCAACTGAGAAACACTCAATAGATTATAATTCAATGCTTTCACCCAATAAGAATTTTCACATTTTATCAGGTTATTCAACATTATAGTTCCATTACCTTCAACTAGACAAGGTGTGTGATAACCCATTCTTACTGAACCACCATTATAGTATTCAAAAGTCTCAAAATTTTGTTTGTCAGCGGTCATATGGTGAGTGCAACCACTATCTATGATCCAGACATCATTTTTACTAACTTTAGATATGAGTGCAGTTTCTACATACCTTTCTTCATCATCATCTGAATCATCTTTTACTACCACAAATACCATCTCAATGTCTTCATCAGATTCAATGTCAGTATCTTCATCTTTGCATTTTGCTAGGTAACTGGCCTTCTTTCCTTTGTCCTTGTATTCTTGGGCATCTCTTCTTTCTGATTGTCAGTTGCTTCTGTAATCACCTCTTTCATACTTCTTTTCAAATGACCTGTCATTACTTCTATCATCTTTTCTTCTGTTATGACATCTTGCAGTGAAGTGTCCAATCTCTTTACAATTAAAACAAACAAGTGGTAATTTACCTTTACCTCTCTACATTATTCTAGCCTTAAGTGCTTCATTTTCATCAAGATCTTCTTCTTCACTTTGACTATCACTATATTTTCTCATAGTGTGTTTATGACTTGATTTACTTATTCTCAAAGAAGATTTGAATGCAAACTCTATGTTTGGTAAGACACTATTATCAAAATTATTTATATCAAATGAAATCAGTCTTCCAATCAAACGGTCTAGAGTAACATTGCTATTTTCTACTACTCTTATTTCTTGTATGGTAGATACTCTAATAGCATAAGTAGGCAGTAAGGTTCTTAGAATTTTACTTACCACTGTGTCTTCTTCTAGTACACCTCCAACTCCACAGATTGCATTGACTACATCTTTGATTCTTGTGTTGTACTATGTGATGTTTTCACCTTCTTTCATTCTGAGATCATCAAACTTTCCTCTAAGGCTTTCTACCTTGGCTCTCGGAACATTTTTATCACCACCATGTACAAGTTTCAATTTGTCCCACATCTACTTTGTAGTTGTGCATGCTTTGACATCTTCAAATTCAGCATCAGAGGGTGAGGAAGCAAGCTCTATCATCATGTAGTTGTGCTCATGCTTCTCTCTCATTTATTCAACTATGGGTGCTCCTATGGGAAACACATATTCAGTATCTAAGTATTGAGTAACATCATTTCCAATACCTCATAAGTGGGGTCTTATTCTGCTTTTCCATGAAGCAAAGTTGTCGTTGTTAAACTTGGGCACATCTCGTCTATTTATATTGTGATCTTTAGCTTAGGTCTTGAAACCTTCCTTCTAATCACACAAGCTCTAAAACCAATTGTTAGTAATAAATGAGAGGGGGGGGGGGTGAATTAGTGGCCTAAAAAATTAATCCTTAAATCAACCCTTCAAACTTAGTACCACAAATTATACCTCTAGTTATCTTCAATCCTATAATATGAATTCCTTGAAATACTTTTAACAAATTACTACTTGTCAAAATGCTTTCTAAACCTTCTTCTGTATGTTTACCGGTAAGCAGTCTTTCTATTTACCGAAACACAGTAAATAACTAGTGTATATAGATCAATCCAGAATAACTTAAGTGAAATGCAAAACAATAAAGTAATGACTCATAGACACATAACACATGGATTTTTAATGTGGAAACCCTATTAAGGGAAAAACTACTGGGACCGGTACCCCAAATTTTCACTCTTCTGAAGTGAGCTCAGTTAAGAGCCAACCCTATTAAAGGTTACAAACACACTATTAGGTGTGACCTTGTTAGAGGATTTAAAAGATAGTTTGTCACTTAGTATCTGGCATCTAATGCTACCATCCTTGATCAAACACTCACTTGGCCTGTCAATAGGTATTAGGAATATCTAATGCTACTTCGTATGATCAAAATTTTTGATACTCCTTGGGATGTATCTCAATTACAAAAGAATTTTAAATCATGCTCTATTAAGAGACTTGATGCTTCAATGGTTAAACTGAAACAATAAATTGATCTGTTCACATATACAACTTGAATTGTAGATTTTCAGATCTATTTTAAGTGCATTACCTCTTTGATCAATATAATCAATTCAATACCTTTGCTCCACACTGTTCTTCTCTATGATGCTATTTCACTGTTCGTCGGTGTTTGTAGAATCTAGCTCTTTCCTTAGCTTGTTGATCAGGTTTGAATGAAGACTTTCTTCTGCTTCAGAATCTCTTCAACATCTATTCTCTTGTCACTCCCCTTAACCACTTTCATAATGAATTAGGTTGTCTTTTTATAGACATGATTTCACTGTTTCTTAGATTTATTGATCTTGGCATGATCCACAATTCTTACCAATTATATTTAAAGAAAAACTCCAGTTTTATCTCATAGAGATATTCTTTCCAACTGGACAAAGAAAATTTAAATCCTTTACTTATCTCCAGCTTTATCTTGTTGATTAAAACAATGATAAGTATCAATTAAATCTATTTTTAGCTCTTGATAGCTAAGCATTTTGTCATTTCTGAACTCTCTGTTCTGTCGATCAATACTCCAGTTAGTCATCGGTGATAACTGACTATTCCGTCAGTTTGACTTCAGTGTTCTTTGGGATCTCTATTTTTTGGGCAACACTATAATTTTGTCCATCGGGTTACTCTATGCTTTTCTTGTTGTGCAACACTGTGACTTTGCTTGTCATTAATGTCGTGCATTTTCTCATCGGGTAACACTGTGACTTTTCTCTTTTATTCTATCTGTCATTGTGCACTCTGTTGATGTATATAGTCACTTTGTGAATACTTAACTTATATGCATTACTTATAGCATAGCCTTTGATTCATTAGTTCTTTGAATTATTTAGCAATATGTCCATGACCATATAAATTATATCAAGTTGACATCAATGACAATACAATACATTAACTGATTTATGTCTTCATTAAACTTTCTATCACTATGATCATCAACTTAACATCTTCAAACATTCAATCAGTTATAGTTCATCAGCAAACACCTACCAAAAGGATGAGGAAACTAGTTAGGACCAAGGCTGACATTGAAGATTCAAAATAGGATGAGCCTAAAATAGAAAATAAAATCTCAACACCCAAAACAATTGATGAGACTGCTAATTCAATTGCTAAAATAGGTACAATGACTAATAGAAAAATTAGGCAATGGGTAAAGCTGGAGCCCGAGGAAAAGAATAAAATATAAGATGCAATAATCAGGGCTATGGTAAAATTCAAATATGTACTAGTTGATTTTGGTAACAAATTACCCAAACCACTAAGTGAAAGAATATCAACATGATGGTCTTATGCTTTAAATCTTGAAAAGGAAGAAAGGGAGAGGATACTTGTAAGACTCATGCCTCCTGAATCCAAAATGGAAGAGATCAAAGAAATGATGAAAAAACAATCAAGTAAATTTGTGGCTAAGATAAGAGCCTATAAGGTGCTACAAGAGAAATTCTTAGATCTGGACAACATGACAGATGCAAAATAGAGACAAATTCTAGATCTACCTGCAGAATCAACAAGTTGTGAGAATCAATTACTTCTCACCAACACACCCCATACAGAGGAGCAGAAAGAAAAAACAATTCCTAAGCACATTTCTTTGGATAATGTGGATAATAATGAACCCATTGACTTAGATAAAGTGATGTATGATCTTGACATTCAAGACATAACTCACTATGATTCTGATAAAGATCCACAGAAGGAAGATGATGTCATATTCATATCTCTTAAGGATCAAGAAAAAAACAAGAATTGGAGACACAAGGAAATAATAATATGGATGTTGCTGATGAGATATGGCCAGAGACTTCCATCATTGACATAACAGGACTGGACCCTGCAGATCAAATCCAAAAATATGAAGATGTCACTGCTCAACAAGCTCAAACTGATGAGCAGGACAAAACTCTAGATGTAGCACAGGTGGGAACACAAAAAAATATGCCAGTATTGATGAAGGCCATCAATCTACTAGAAGGAAATGAAGAATCTGCAGTAGATACAAGCATACCAAAAGACAAGGGTGATGCAAAAACAAAGGATACAAAAAATGAACCCAAAGACACAACTGCAGATCAAGCTACAACTGATGATTAGCAAGACAAGTCTACTGATCAGAATAAAGAAGGAGAACACCAAGTAGAAAAGGATAAGAAAAAGGAAAAGAGTGAAGAAGAAAAGACAAATGAACAACAAAATAAAATTGAAGAAAAATCTATTGACACACCCAAGGTTGATGAAGAGACATCTTCACCTAACCGATGGGTGAACCCCGAGCAGAAGGAACAAGAGGTTTCATCTTCAAAGCCTTCACCGAGTGCCTCAGAGAAAAAAAATTAGATAAAAATGGTAGTTCATACATCTACTTCTACTCAAATCTCAAGGAAGAAGAAGAGAAAGAATAAGAATCCAATTACTCTGGATGAAATAATTGAGATTCTAGTATGTGATCCTAGAACATTGGATCCTACTGAGCTGACAAAGTATGCTAGACTTTGTGAGAGGAAAGCTATGTAGGATAAGTTGATAAAAGCCACAAAGGAAGCAAAGGTACTTGAAGTTTCAAAAGGAATCCTTCAAAAAATTGTACCTAATATATATATTGATCAAATATCCCCCATGCTTGATCAATTAGTGGTTCTCATCGACGCTATCATATCTTAGAACATAAATGCTGAAAAGGCTATGGAGGCTAGACTTGAAAATAAATATGAATTCAAGTTAACAGAGAAGATAAGCCAAGAAGTGGCACTACAAAAGGTAAAGCTATCTGAACTGGTAAGCACAATAGACCCCATAATTTCAAGAAGCTATAGCCTTGATTTAGAAATTGTGCATGTTAGATCAACTCACAAAGGAGTATACCGATAAGATAGCACAAATTGATGTTGATATTCAAGCAAGTGCACAAGGTCTCACAAACCATGAAGAGGCAATCAAATTGCACAATGAACAAATCAAGTAGGCTAGGAATCTAAGACAAGATATACAGATTGCAGAATTCAGAGATGAGGTGAATGAGCTTCAAGCTCAACTCTTACCAACTCTCACATTACTGCAACAACATATGATAGAGGCAAGAGCAATTATTTCCACCCCAGAAATGTTTGTCCTAGATAGAATTTATGATATGCATGCTAGGATTGAGCTAGAGCACATGGAATTAGAATCGCTCAAAGAAAAATGGGAGAAAATGATTGAAGATATCAAGAACACTCACTCCCATATTCTTGACACTTTGTAAGTTACACATTTTTGACAACTTATAAGTTTTACATTTTTTGTCATGATTATCAAAAAAGGGGGAAATGATATGTATAGTCAATCAGTAAAAGGGGGAAATGAAAGGAAGAAATGATATGTACAGTCAGTCATTTGAAAGAGGAAAGAACAAAAATGGGAATGTATAGTACAAAGGAAAGTATACATGTACATATACTTATACTATACCGATGCATACAGTTAGGGGGAGTCATATAATGACAAGGATATATAGATGGTGTACATACTAAACACTTTAGTATTATGCACATATCAGTTTTTGATACTAATTTCAAAGGGGGAGATTCAAGACATTATATTTTTCCATTAGTATATGCAAAGAAAAACATGATAAACACCATTAGTTTATACTACATCGATAGACATGGCACAACACTACTCGACACAAAGGTTATCGATACTACTAAGTACAAAGAATCTCAACAAATGCTATTCATTGTTACCTGATGACATAAGAAGGGAACCTGATGATTAGTTCAAAGAAGGAACACTGACAAACTTTTAGTTCACACCGACGATCAAGAACTGACAGTCAATTACATCCTGCAAAAAGTGGATCTGACTTTCCATGTTAGATAAATCACTGAAGTTTTATATTTAGCTTCTTGATTTTTTTTAAATCCATTACATGAGGGAAAAGCTATGTAATTATTATTATTTTTATCAGTTAACGGATTTAAAACATGCAAACTAAAGGATCAAGGTCAAGTTGTATACCTTGGATCTAGAGTTAACATTGTAATGCGTGATTCTAAATTAGGTCAAATAACTTGTATAAATAGATGCTCAATCAATTGTGAACATGTTGTTCAATAATGATTTTAGCCATGGACAGAATCTAAGGATTAGACAAGAGTATTCATGCAGTAGCACAGACAAAGATCAAATCAGTTTTCAAGAGCAAAACAAAGGCTACCGATGAGCAAGAAAAGGTATTAATCAATCACTATAGGTGATATTCATATAAAGAAGCTTTAATGGATCTGTAATTAGAAATTATAGATTGCATATAGTTAGGTCAAACATATTTTACACATTCTAACAAGTGGGGTACACTTAAGAAATCCTTTCAAGGAAGGTGGACTTAACAGTCCTATTGTAAATATCTTAACCGAGTGCACACTACATCAGTGTTTCTAAATCTCTTAACAGAGTAGATCCTAATATGTCTCCACATTAATACTCATAATAGGGTAGATCATCAGAAGTGATCAAATTGTAAGCCTTAACCAACTCCCTTCCATTCTATAGATAGTGAAGTTTTGTGGGTGTTATCCCCACCACATTCTTTACTTCCTAACAGGAGTTTTCTGCGATATCATATCTTGTGTTATGTGTCTATTACTTTCATGAATGTTTCTATGAATGTTGCATATAATTAAGTTTATGAATTAATACTACATTCATAAGAAAGAACATCAGATATGGTCAGTAATACAGTAAAGTTTGATTAATAATGAAGTAAGGTGAAAAGAGTTAAAAGTTATAGAGGTACTGATTCACCCCTCCCTTCTCACTACTACTTCCCATTAATCCTAACAGAAACCACATGCAGATCTTTGTCAAAGTCATTATGACAAAGGATTGGATGATCCAACATAATGTCCATATTAAATAGCACATTAGAAAACATACTAATATGACAACCCACATCCATGCCAGACTCACCTTCTTCAAAGGGATAAATATCAAAGTCTAAACAAGAGGAGAACTCCTCATCACTAAATGAAGGCTCCATATCACTATCTCTCCTCTCTTCCTCATAAGAGTCATTGCAAGATACTAATTCTGATTAGATAGAAACAATGTCATCAAAAATTTTCACATTAGTGTCATTTCCATCAAATGCATGATCCCTCAACTGTTTCTCCCATGGAAAATCACATGAGGAAAAAAAACAAGTTGACTGATCGATGCTGCCACAAGGTTTCATTTGATTTCTCCTCGGTACAAAATTCTTGTATGAACATCAATTTTCCAAAATGCCTATGGAATTCATCATTGTTTCAAATGAATCAACATTCTCATAGACAAATCCAAGAGATGACAAAGTCTCACCCTTTTCACAAGGCTGCATACTAACCATCATCTTGTCCTCAAACAAATCAGGACCATTCTGATACCTTGGAGCTTCTTCCTCTACCAATTCTTGGTATATATCATCTTGAGTATCCTCATGTGACAAAGACATGGGCTGAGAAACATCATCCTCATCTAGCCATGATATGCAGTATTTATCCTCACTCTCAGTATCAGAAAAGTCTGATGAAGCTTCATCACTTGAGGCTTCACAATCATCACCTGAAGAATAACCCGCCTCTACATTTTACACACCTAACTACAAACAATTATTCTTTGTAGCCTTATGAATAGAAAAATTATCTATCATTTTATTTGGTATTTAGCCCCTATATATGTGTGTGTGTGTGTGTGTGTGTGTGAGGGGAAGCCACATTAGACAATTCTTTCATAACCATGTCATCCTCAATGTGAGGGGTAATCATTGCTTGCAGAAGACACTCCTCATTCACACTTTGTCTTGGCACAAGATCTACAACATGGTTAGGAGGATCAAAAAAGTTATAAATATCCTGACAATGACTATTATTTCTTGATTCACATCTATCAACTACTTCTGCTATATTATGACAACGATCCATGTCAATTGCTTTTGCAAAATGCCTTGAGATGATTGCATACTTTAGATTGTTCTCAATATCTAGTTCTGCAATAAAATCTTGATACAAAGTCTGAGGCTCCTTATCTCTCAACAAGCAGCCTATATTTTTGCCAAATGCACTTAGATAAAAAAACAAATCCATGGCATCATGGGGTCTACATTTATTAGGGATTCATTTCAATGTTCTACTAAATTTGAGATTAAATACAGGCACAAGATCCTCATCTCCAATATACACCTTAAAAAGAGCAGTGATCAAGTCATACTCATTTACACATTCTCTGAACTGTTCAATAAATCCTATTTGCAATTCTTCCCGTGAGTTGATAGATTGAGGCAGAAAGAATGAGAACCAATCTCTTGCACCATCTATTAAATATTGTGCAAACAACTTCATAATAATGTCCTCATGATCCACCTCATAATCATTTATCAAAATTCTGAAACTATCTAGATGTTGTACATGCTAGAATCTAACCTTTTGGGAGCACACTCAGACATGCAAACATTAGAGATATATAATCAATAAGCTACATTAAACATGTCTAAGAAGCATACTACCAAAAACAACAAGAGATCCATCACAACCTCCGATGCGCCAAACAAGGGCACCCAATGCCTTGTTGATTTTTTCTTAAAGAAGTTTGTGGGTGTGCTCTCCTAACACAATATACTAATCCCACTTGATTTTATTGATGAAACTAGAATGAAAGCTAATGAAACAATGAAAAATCTCAAGAACAAGTATGGGGAACTTGTCTCAAGCCATTCATCAAAAGTATGAGAATGAAAATGCAAACTATGCTAATATGCTATGCAAGATCAAATGAAACCAAAAATAGATTCATTGCCATTATTCCTAAGATGTGATTTCTAGATTTCTTAAGAAATATAAACATGAAAATACACTAAAAGGCTCTAGCACTAAACTAGCATGATAAAAATGCATAAATGAGAGATGATTTTCTCTTGACAATGCCCTCTATTTGTATATATTTTTAGAGGAGAAAGAGGGCTTGGATGAGGTGGAGCTCATGTGGCATCCACATAGGTTCCACATGAGGGACACATAAGCCATGCAAGAGGTCCACTTTGCTCACACATGAGTGAGAAACTTTGGATGTGATAGGTCAAAGTGTACTTAAAGTACATGTGAGGCCTCACCCTGACCCATCATAGCTTCATTTTTTTTATCACACTTTGACACTTTATGTTTCAATACATTGATACACTTTTTGTTATCCCAACAGGGACTCGTGATATTATGATGTGATGATGATTATATTGTGAGGATTATATTTTAATAAGGATTAGACCTAGAACAGGTGGTTGACTTTGATTATATATGGTTAGATCAGTGAATTGATGAGAAGATTGAATTATGATTTGACTTGATTATTGTATGAATGATTATGTCATGGTGATTAAGAAATTCTTATGTTTTAAACATTTATATATAAAAATTTCAATTAGAGGCTTAATTATGCTTATAGATTAATATTGCAAATTATAATTTAAAAATATATATTGCATGTAATTTTATCATCTTGGACTACTGATGCTCGAAGTTTAGTGTGCAGAAATGGGAACCATGGAAATTTTCGGAGAATCAAGGCTAAACACATGTAAATTGAGTAAGCCAAGGTTTAATCCAATAAGGGATTGAAACCTTAATTGTAATGTGACCCTTGTTGTAAATGTAATCTAAATGTGTGTTAATAGTTTTAATTTATGTTGTTATTTGAATATGTCATTTGTAAATGTGATGTATATTTGTTGGTGTCACTTGACACTTGTGTTGTCTATGTGGATAGTGACATGTCATTTAGGGCTTGGGAAAGAATCACTTAACCTTTAATGACATTATATTAATCACTTGGCTTGTAGGGATCCTATCATGTTAAAACTCGGATTTGAACCTTAGGGGTACTTTGGAGGGGTTAAAAGTGACCATAGAGTGTATTTTTGACTTAGATTAGTTAACCCTAAGTGGGTACCTTGGGTGAGGGTTAGTTTTCACCTATGGGAGGAACCTAGGCCACCATTATGACCCTCCAAAATGCCCACTTTTCAAGAGTGGAAAAAATAGACATGGTCTTATGCACCTAACTTGTCCCACACTCCTTTCCAACCTCACAATTAAGAGGCAAGACAAAAAAAAAATGCTAGTTGTCATACCTCATCATGGCTAGTTCTTGAGTGCACTTTTGGAGGTATTTTTAGAGGGTTTTGGGAGACTTAGTGGGTGTTCACCCACTCTCTAATTTTAGAGACAATTAGAGTTTTGGAAGGAGGAGAGAGATAAGGAATTGGGCTCTTCTCAAGTTTCATTTTTCTATAACACAATTGAAAGGTTGGTTACTCATTTCCATGAAAGTCTTCTTACTTGAAACATTAGATTAGTATGTTGTTCTTTCTCTCTCTCTTGCATATGTAAAATGTTTGTATCATTGTTTTGTATGGGATGAGATTTGGGTTTTGAAATTCATGTTTATGGTTTTATTTTTACTTGAATGAGGGAGCTCTTGTTCATGGGAGTGAGACATTACTCACCCTTTTGGGAAGGGAAGAAGTGGCCTTGGGTGAAGGGGTTATTTGGGCTCTTCATGGTGGTGAGAGTCTCTTCTCTTGGAGAAGAGGGATAAATTCATGGTGTATGAGCTCCATGAAGCCATTTTAATCCTTGCATCTTGAGGATGTTGATAAGCAAAGTATGTGTATGCAGGTTTGATAATGTAGCCTTGAAGAGGCAAATGAAATACTCATGTTGAGAAAATTTGGATGCAATGGAACTATCCCTATTGGAAAAGCCCACCTTCACCCTCTTTCAATGAGCTTGTAAAACTCATTTGTGTAGCCTTGGGAGGGAGTTAATTGTTGTTCATACATATGTGTATTGTTGTGAGCATTTTTGTTTAAGCATACCCGTTTAGCCTTGATTCTCCAAGCTCGGGGGTGGTCTCATAGAGACCTTGGTTGGGAGGTGAGCATCCCATTGTTCTCCCCATTTCATTGCAAGTATTAAAGTCAAGACTCATGTGGATGAAGCTTTGTAGGAGTTTACTCTTTGGTGTGATTGTGTGGAAGCACCTTATGTTGTTGTATTGTTGATCCTTGTAGTAAGATCCTCATCTTGTTGCATATTGTAATGTATTGAAAAATATCTTCAAGTAGCATGTGCAATGATTTCTTCATTTTGAGTTGGAATATTGTAAGTTAGTCATGTATATATGAAGCCTTCTCCATCATAAAGGATATTTAATTGTATTGAAAGAGGTTACCATAATGAAACAAAGACTCTCTACCTTCATGCTTAAGAGTATTCTATTTCTTGTAATGGAAATGTTATTCTTCTTGTGAAATGATATCCAAGGATTGATAGAATAGATAATATAGAAGTTTCATTAGATTACATACATTGGTTGAAG
>MU224028.1:801574-814037 GCA_018584345.1 Thuja plicata | reverse complement strand
TATTTCTATTGTCTAAATGAAAAGGTTAAATTAAAGTCGTACATTAGAATCGATGGATTAGAAAAAGCATGTTGTTAGGTCATAGGAGAATAATTTTATTAAGGATGTTTAGTAGGTTATGAAATCGGAATTGATCATAGAAATGAATTTTAATTAATAGTTGATTTATATAGATGAAAATGTTATTCTATCATAATCTTGTCAATATCTCATTGTCTAATGTTAACTGAAATTAAAATTGGATGAAATAAGTTGAAATCTAGGTTTAAGGTTAGTAAGGGCAACCCTGATCATCATATATTCCTGAATCCACTAACTACCATCATGATTCTAAATGAGGAATCAAACTTAGGTAAACCCAAGTTGAGGATTCAGATAAATGTGGAATAATTTGATGCCCAATTTTGCGTCTATTGTGGCTTGACCCTTATTATGTCTGCACCTGTACCTTGTTATGCAGAGGTTAACTATACTTTTCTATTATACTTCCAACTCTTCCTCGGTTAGTTGTACGTACCTTTGTGTTTCAAAAAAAAAAATTGTGTGTGTGTTTTGCCCTAGTTTTGGGCATGACAGTACACATGTGAAGGAGCTTGTAAGAGGTGTGAGAGATTTGGGCCAATAGAACACTTTTAGAAAGTGTAAGAAGGTGTCATCATGGGTGTAAGAAACCTTGTTGGAACCAAATAAGGATTATTTGGAAAAGGTTATTTTTGAAAATTTTCTCACACATGTGTGAGCAAATAATTAGGACTAATTGTTGTAGGAATCAAGAAATTAGCCTAATTAACTTTAGTTAATTAGTGAATAGGTCTATTTGGTGAGAGTGATGTGAGGTAGGGTAGGATCTAGGTTCAAATTAGCTTAATCTAAATTTAAAATTTAGATTAATTTGGTTTAGTAGAATTTAAGTCATGTGGAGGAATAAATAAATTAAGAATTTATTTAAAGGGGACTTATGAAGGGAAATGTATTTTAATAAAATCTAATACATCAAAGGGGGTAGTATTTAAATTAAATCTAAATACTAAGGAAAGTGAATTACATTTAATTAAATAAAATAAAAGAACATAAAAAATATAATTAATTAATTAAAATCAATTATAATTCTAAGGAAATATTAATTAAATTAATATAAGGATGATTTTAGACGTCTACAGATGTTTCTAAGCTGATTCCCCTTTCAAACCACTAAACCTAGGAAAGTGGTCTCTGGCTTCTGATGGAATAAGATTTGGGCAACCCAGGAAACCATTAAAATTGATAGCCCCATACAACCTATTATTATACACTTGTGACATCTTAGTAGGAAGGATAATTAAAAATTGCCTCTCTCTTCCCTTTCAACTAGTGCTGACCACGTAATAGGGAAAAATTTAAGAAGATATTTTCATATAATAAAGATCATTCAATGAAAATAAAATACCTGGATGTGATGAGGTTGTTGTAAACTTGTGGACCTGAAGTCACCTCCAAATCACCTTCAACACTTTGTAGAGTCGCCACCTCTTTGTAGAGGAAAATTTCTAACATAGTTGAGTAGCATTTCCTAACTCTATCCTTCTTTAAATCAGCCAACTTATAACACACCCTATATAGGGTCTCATATGATTCCTCTCTTGACTATTCTTATAGTCATAGGAGTCCAAACATCTGCTTCCTCTATCACTACAAGTCCACCTCTTCTTTGTAGTCTTTCTTCAAACATGCACACTAGTGCAAATCAGAGAGCTCAGAGTCACCACTAACCACATGTGAGATAGTATTTGTATAATTTTCAGAACAAATTTTTTTAGACAATATACAATGATAGATAAGAATAATAGACTCATTCTTAAAATTATGAGAAATATCACTTTGAAAACCATGACTCTATAACCAAACTCTGGGATTGACTTAGCAAGGAAAGGAAACAACTCACTTACATTCACCAATCACTTTTTCTTCTATGTCCCTAGTAGATTCACCATTTTGTTGGTGTTTTAAAAAGTTTATGCTGTCTAAAGCCACCAATATGCCTTGAGACTAATGTTAGGAATGGTTAGCTGTAAGTATATAAGCTCTGCAAGGCAACTGTACCAACTATAGGGATAAGAGTTCCTTCTGTACTTTTGGCTCTGCAAAACCAAGGTGGGTGCACCTAATCTAGATAAAATACAACTCTTTATCACTCTGGATTACAACAACAGATGATGGTAAGAAAGTGCTAAATACTAACCAGACATTGATTGACTCTCTATTACCATGTAGGACATACAACCAACAACCATTGGATATGAAACAACTTAGAAATGGTTTTGATGTAAATTTATAGAATATAGCCAAACTCTATCAGACATGTATCAACAAAGAATAGAAAAGCTTTTGATCAGTGCCTTATCCATTGGGCAACTTCTTCAATCCAAGTACTAAAACATAAGACAACCTATTGGCAAGGGCTCACAACCATAAACCCAAGTATCTCAGATCATACACTTTCTTATAAGATCCTAATGCATATACATCAAATTAATCTATGTTTAACCCAAAGTATATTTAATCTGATCCTAGGTGAGAACTATGGAATGGAACATACACAGATAACTCTGTGTATTGGACTAGAAAATCCAAAACTCATAAAATGAAATCCAAGGAGAGAATTGAAACTAAGATAGTTATATTAAGTATAATGACTCCAAATCTATAACAATATGATTGAATAACCACACCATTCAATAAATTACAAAAGATCAAGAAGTATCTATCTTATCATGAATTACAGCCTAATACAAATTTGATATATCCCTGGAACTCAAACTTCTGAGCCAACACTTAGGGTCAAAAATCCTAGAGTAGAGCCCCAAACTATGTCAAAAATGACTCTCTAGGGATCCACAATACCCCTATTCCCACACAATCTAGGGCTCTACTAAAGAGTTCCCAAAACCCACATTCATAAGACTAGGTCTTCCACTAGCCTTCAACACCCAAAGGGCAAAATAGGACACAACTAGAACCAAGTAATCCAGGGATAGACCAAGGGTTATATCAAAATTAGATCATCATATTAGATGAAAATAAACACAAATCCCTCATTGAGATATCTCTGAGATTCGGTTTAGACACCTAAACCACCATAGGGCCACAAGGAGAAAATATGGATTTCTAAGGGAAAATTACTTGGAACTCCACCAAAAAAAGTCTTAACCACCCTTGAAGTCTTTAATACATCCACCAACAATACCTTCCAAGCTAGGGTTCTTGACCAATCCCCTAACTCCTGCTGTTCTCAATTCTATCCTAGGCCTAATAGGGCTAATAGGTCACTTTTCCAAAGAAACTACTTGAATCTCGATTCAATTCATCATCCTACCAATTGGAATGCTTGAGGGATCTTACAAAACTTCTAAATCTAAGGATTTAGATTTCCATTACACCCCTGGCCTGAGCTGTGCCTCAAAAGCTCAATTATGGACAGTCACATATGAATGCATGTCCAGAAGATTCAATACTTTCTCCCTTCATCGACTGAATCCTGATCCAAGACCTCCAAAGTCTTAAATTAAATCATCCCCCCTTTCTCTCCCCAAAGGATTAGAATTTTCCCATGGTGGAGTCTCTGGGAAAGAGGAAATTATTGTCGAAACCCTCGTTAGGGCCTCCTACAGACCAGTGAGCAATCAAAATTTGATAACTTTCAACCCTCTACACTTTAATACTTCAAAACAATTGGAACATTAAATCTAGAAACTAGTTAAACTTTTCCAATCCTTCAATGGTGCATTGGGATCTGTACAGAACCGTACACCTCTGAAAAATAGTTAGAAATATAGAAAATAGTTTGAATTTTATTGATTTCAATGCAAAAACTTAACAAATTGTCCACTCTAACTATGTAGAGAGGTTTTTACACCATTACATATCATTCCCAAGTGGTTCCAACTGACAAAGGTGGTTGTGAATGTTGGGATTCAAAATTTGCAACTTTTTGCAAAAGTTGCTCTATGCAATATTGACAACTTTTTGACAACTTTTTGCAAAAGTTGTCAATCCTACCTAAACTTGTAAAGTTCGGTGTTTTTACATCATAGGGGATCTTAGAAGGTGTAAAATGAAATTCCTACCCTTCCTTAGGTCCCTTAGACTATTCTAGCCTACTCTACCATAAGTGTCAAAATTGACTAAGGTGGACAACTAAGTTTATAACATCACTTAGTGTCCCCTTGTCTTACATTTTAGGACTTATTGAAAAAATTGGATCTAAGATATAATCACCATCCTAACCCTTATTTTTTGGATCCCCTAATTTTATTGCAATGGATTAACTTGAGGGTGCTCCTGCACCATACTCCTGGGGTGCATTGATCTCAAGTCCTCTTGAGATGAGGTCTTCTAAACTGGAGCCATGCTTCAAAATTTCCTGTTCATCCATCCATACAGATTCCTCTTTAGTACTATCTTTCCATTTGACCAAATATTTCTTGTAAACATTCTTTCTTTTATGTTTGATGATCTTGGTGTCCAAAATCTTCTCAAGTTTCTTTGGTGGATGAGAGGGTATACTTGCAATATCTTCTTCAAAATCTTCCATCTGTACTTTAGAACCTGCATTCACATCAGCTTTATATGGGGTTAGATCACAAATATTGAATATAGGTGAGATGCCAAAGTGTGAGGGTAGTTCAATCTCATATACATTCAACCCATGCTTCTTCAATACTAGACGTGGTCCTACTTTCTTCATGAGTATTTTAGTGTGTTTGCCCTTAGGAAATATTTCTTTATTCAAATATGCCCACACCAAGTCTCCCACCTACAACTGGACATCTCTTCTATGCTTTTCTTTGGCTTTCTTATACTTGTCTCCACTCTTCTCAAGTGCCAATCTCACTGAGTCATGAATTTCTTTCATGCTCTTTGCAAATTCTTCTCCATGAGCACTGACTGAAGTGTTTTGTGGTAATTCTCTGAGTTCCAAGATGCCTCTTGGACTTTTCCCATACAAAATTTGAAAGGGACTCTTACCTATGCTCCTATTAATTGAATCATTGAAAGCAAACTCTGCTTGGGGTAGGACTGTATCCATCTTGTCTCCATATTGTTTTGTCAAACATCTAAGTAGGTTTCCAAGTGATTTTTTTACCACTTATGTTTGCCCATATGTTTGTGGATGGTAGGCATAACTAAAGTTTAGATTGGTCCCTAACCTTTTCCACAAGGTCCTCCAAAAGTGACAAATAAACTTCACATCTCTATTAAAGAGAATGGTTTGAGGTAAGCCATGAATCCTCACAATTTATATGAAGAACAAACTTGCAATTGCTGATGCATCATTAGTACTTTTACAAGGGATAAAGTGGGCCATTTTACTAAACCTGTCCACTACAACATAGATACTATCATACCCCTTTTGTTTTCTAGTCAATCCCATCACAAATTCCATGCTGCAACTCTCCCAGGGTCTTGTAAGAATAGGTAGAGGTTGGTATAGTCCTGCATTTGTGGATGTACCCTTGGCTCTTTGACAGATTGTGCATTTCGCTACAATATTCCTTACTTCAGTATGAATTTTAGGCCAATAATAGAACCTTATCACCTATTCCAATGTCTTTTCCAAACCAAAATGTCCTCCCATGCTACCTGCATGTTTTTTCTAATGATGTTCTCCCTCATAGAACATTTTGGAATGCATAACTAGTGTCCCTTGAACAAGAGTCCATTTTGAATCAAATAGTCTGCATACTCTACATGGTAAGCCTTAGAAAAGTCAGAACACACCTTATAAATATCTTTGAAATCATCATCATCCTTATACATGTCCTTTAATGAATCAATCCCTGCACTTTGGAGTTGAATTTGTTGCACAACTAAAGTCCTTTGGCTTAATGCATCTGCCACCTTATTGGAAACTCCCTTTTTATGTTTGATTGAAAATGTGTAGGCTTGTATTGATTCTACCCACTTCATATGTTTGTGGCTAAGTTTCTCTTGGCTCTTTAAGAAACTTAATGCTTGGTTGTCTGTGAAGACAACAAATTCTTTTGGAAGGAGGTAGTGCCTCCATTTCTTCAATGACTAGACTAAGGCATATAGTTCCAAGTCATAAGAGGAGTATTTCCTCTTTGCTTCATTTAGTTTCTCTTTGAAAAAGGCTATAGGCCTCCCTTCTTGGCTCAAGACATCCCCTATTTCTAGGTTAGAAGCATCACATTCAATAGTAAATATCTTTTGAAAATCAGGAAAGACTAGGATAGGCTTCTCCATTAGATTTTTCTTCATCATTTGGAAGGGTTCTTTTGCATCTTTGTTCCACACAAAATTGCACTTCTTTCCACCCTTAATGGTTTCAAGGATAGGAGCACACAACTGACTGAAATTCCTTATGAATTTTCTATAAAAAGATGCAAGCCCATGAAAACTTCTGACTTCTGTCATTGTCCTCGGAGAAGGCCAATTCAAGATGGATTCTACCTTCTCAGGGTCCATTTTTATGTCCCCTCTCGAGACCACAAATCCCAAATATATGAGCTCTCCCTACATAAAAACATATTTCTCTAAATTGATGAAAAGCTTCTCTTCATGTAGCCTCTTTAGGACCAAGTTAAGATGCTCCAAATGTTCCTCTTCACTCTTGCTAAAAATAAGGATGTCATCAAGATATAATATGACAAATTTTACAAGGAATGGCTTAAGTACCTCATTCATGAGCCTCATAAATGTGCTAGGAGCATTTTACAGACCAAAGGGCATCACCCTCCACTCATACACGCCTTCATTTGTTCTAAATGCAGTTTTCCACTCATCACCAGCCCTAATTCATATTTGGTGGTAGCCACTCTTCAAATCCACCTTAGAATAGTACCTTGCACCTCCTAAGTGATCCAATAGATCCTCTATCCTAGGCATAGAGAATATATACCTAATTGTGATTCTATTTATGGCTCTAGAATCAGTGCACAATCTCCATGTGCCTTCCTTCTTAGGGGCTAAAAGAGAAGGTACTGCACAAGGACCGAGACTCTTAGTAATCAAAACCTTATCCAAGAGTTCTTGAATCTGTCTTGTCATCTCCTTATTATGTTCAGGAGTTAACTTGTATGCTTCCTTATTTGGTAAGGTTTCTCCTGGGATCAAGTCTATGTTGTGACTTATGTCTCTGATTGGGGGCAGCTCATTTGGTAAGTCTTTGGTCACAATATCCTTATACTGGTCAAGTAGGTCTGCAACTTCTTTAGGGCCTACTCTTATTAGGGGTTTACTTCTTTCTCAACTTTCTTAGGTCTATCATCCTTAGGAAAAATGACTAAAGCATAACAAGGGGTATTTTCTTCTTTCAAAATTTTCAAAACCTCTTTTTCTCCTACAAACAAAAATTTAGAATCCTTTTGTTCCTCTGCAAAATTAGATTGTGGTAAGAATGTTACCTTTTCACCTTTGTGATTGATTGTGTAGGTGTTCAGCCTCCCATCATGATGAGCCTCCACATCATACTGCCATGGTCTCCCAAGTAGTAAATGGAAGGCATCCATTGGGACAATGCCACAGAGAACTTTAGCCTTTTAGTTTCCAAGTTGGAGTTCCACCCAAGCTTGCTCCTCTATGATAGTTTGTTGCTTCTTAGTTAGCCATGATACCTTGTAAGGGTTTGGATGTGGCACCCTTCTCAACTTCAGTTTCTTTACTACTTCTTCTGACACGAAGTTGTCCGTAGACCCACTATCAATCACCATCTTGCAGACTTTGTCTCCCACTTTGCATGTGGTTCTGAATAGGTTCTTCCTTTGAGGTGGCTCTTGTGTGCTTGAAGCCTTCAATAGTGTCCTTCTCATCATAAGGAATTCTCTTTCCCCAAGTGGTGCATAAGACCCATGTGTATTGTCTACATGGTTCTCTTCTTCTCTAACCATGTTTTCTCTTCTCTCTTCCTGATTGCTTTCCTTCTCTGGACACTTGGATGCTAAGTGCCCTACTTGGTTACATCTATAACACCTTGGAGGTCCTAAAATTCTTCCTCCAAATATCCCCCTTGAATCTCCTCTCCTTCCTCTAAAGGAGCCTCTAGAACTACATTCCCCAAAGGATCTCTCCTGATTGGTTTCTCTATGACTGGTTTCTCCAAAAGTTTCAGGAGCTTTTCCTCTCCCATTGCTTGTCCCTCTTCCTCTACTACCAAAGTTTCTCTGGCCTCTGCCTCTTCAGTTTTTCTCTTGTCTCCTCTTAAGATTTTCTTCCACTTTCAGTGCTAATTGATAGCACTTTTGGATAGTAGTAGGGGAACACAAACTTAGTTCATCTTGGATGTTTATCCTCAATCCTTGTAGATATCTAGCAAGCTTGACACTCTTTGGTTCAACCAACTTAGATTTCATGGAAAGCTTTTTGAATTCTTCATTATAACTTGAGATGTCCATCTCTTTCATCTTAGGCTTTGTCTCTTCTTATGAAGTTGAACTTCATAGTCCTCAGGTACATAGGCTTCCTTCACCAAGGTCACCATCTTCTTCAAAGTGCTTACTGGATTCCTTTCTAATTTCACCCTCTCTGCTTCAGTGAAATTACACCAAGTAAGGGAAGATCCCTTCAACTTGGACTTTGCTATCTTAACCTTCTGATGCTCTGGTGTCTCCTAACAGTCAAAGAAACTAGTGAGTGCATCAATCCAATCCATGACTTCTTCTGGATCCATCTTCCCATTGTAGACAGGTAGGTCAAGTTTCTTCTCTCCATGGACTTCAAAGTATTCAAGAGTAGCCTCTGTTCTATAGGGATTTCTTCTTCCTCATCCTCCTGCTAAGGGGTCTCTTCATCACTCCCCTCCTCTTCAATTCTAGAGTTCCCACTACTCCCTTTCTTGAATTGCTCCTTGAGCCTTTCCATTTCCTGCCTCATCAACTTCCTCTCTACATCATGCTCTTTCACCACCCTTAGTAGTTCAACATTGGTCATCCTATTAGGAAGTTCACTAGTATCTCCTCCTTCGAACATGATTGCAACTTGTCTTCTTCCAAATATCTACTAGTTTCTCTGATACCACTTGGAGAAGAGCCACAAACTATGTAAAAAATGACTCTGTAGGGATCCACAATACCCCTACTCCCACACAATCTAGGGCTCTACTAAAGAGTTACCAAAACCCACATTCATAAGACTAGGTCTTCCACTAGCCTTCAACACCCAAAGGGAAAAATAGGACACAACTAGAACCAAGTAATCCAGGGATAGAACAAGGGTTCTATCAAAATTAGATCATCATATTAGATGAAAATAAATACAAATCCCTCATTGAGATATCTCTAAGATTCAGTTTAGACACCTAAACCACCATAGGGTTACAAGGAGAAAATATGGATTTATAAGGGAAACTTACGTGGAACTCCACCAAAGAAAGTCTTAACCACCCCCAAAGTCTTTAATACATCCACTAACAACACCCTCTAAGCTAGGGTTCTTGACCCATCCCCTAACTCCTACTGTTCTCAATTCTCTCCTAGGCCTAATAGGGCTAATAGGTCACTTTTCCAAAGCAACTACTTGAATCTCAATTTGATTCATCATCCTACCAATTTGAATGCTTGAGGGATCTTACAAAGCTTCTAAATCCAAGGATTTAGATTTCCATTCCACCCTTGGCCCGAGTTGTACCTCAAAAGCTCAATTCTGGACAATCACATATGAATGCTTGTCCATAAGATTCAATCCTTTCCCCCTTCATCGACTGCCTCCTGATCCAAGACGTCCAAATTATTAAATTAAATCCTCCCCCCTTTCTCTCCCCAAAGGCTTATAATTTTCCCATGGTGGAGTCTCTGGGAAAGAGGAAATTAGTGTCGAAACCCTAGTTAGGGCCTCCTACAAACCAGTGAGCAATCAAAATTTGATAAATTTCAACCCTTTGCACTTCAAGAATTAAAACCAATTGGAACATTAGACCTATACACTAGTTCAACTTTTCTAATCCTTCAATGGTGCATTGGGATCTGTATAGAACTGTACAACTCTAAAAAAAAGTTAGAAATACAGAAAATAGTTTGGATTTTATTGATTTCAATGCAAAAACTTTACAAATTGTCCACTCTAACTGTGTAGAGAGGTTTTTCCACCATTAAATATCATTCCCAAGTGGTTCCAAATAAAAAAGGTGGTTGTGAATGTTGGGATTAAAAAGTTGCTCTATGCAATATTGACAACTTTTTGACATCATTTTGCAAAAGTTGTCAATCCTAACTAAACTTGTAAAGTTCAGTGTTTTTACACCATAGGGGATCTTAGAAGGCCTAAAATGACATTCCTACCCTTCTTTAGGCCCCCTAGACTATTCCAGCCTACTCTACCATAAGTGTCCAAATTGACTAAGGTGGACAACTAAGTTTATAACATCACTTAGTGTCTCCTTGTCTTACATTTTAGGACTTATTGAAAAACTTGGATCTAAGATCCAATCAACATCCTAACCCTTATTTTTTGGATCCACTGATTTTATTTCATTGGATGAACTTGAGGGTGCTCCTACACCTATTCCTAGAACCTCTAAAATAGAGAAAGGAAAGCCTAAAGTAGAAGGAGGAAACCCTAGGAGAGGGTTCTAAATAAATTTCCTTCCAAGAAATTAATGCAATCCTATCTCACAAGCTGATCTTTCTCCAAAAGATCACTAAAGATCTATCCTGACAAACCAATAGCCAAGTTACAAGCAAAGATCCAATCTCATAAATGCAGAACACTCATGGCATGGCAGAAAAATCCCAAAATAGAAATTAAACTAGAGATCCATAGCACAACCATGTTGTAGTTAATGCGTTTAGACCCACAAAGAACATCCCCAGCCACTAAACGATGCCATTAAGATAGACATGAGAAAAGAAGACCTCGATCCACTCCCCTGCAAGTCTAAGAACAAGCTACCATGATAAAAACACATAGAGACATTACAAAATTTAAAATATCATTACAACGGCTAATCACTCTGGCGCCAAACACATCAACGGCCAAGATCAAGACCTTTTCACAACTTTAAAATAGGTTCATTGATGAAATTTATGTTATATGGGCATCCAATAAAAAGAAAATTTATATATGCCTAGTCAAAATTCATTGAAATCCACGTGGAAACATCCCATTGGGCCTTGGAACCATCTATCTTCTTTCCTGCGTAGGCCCCACACTCTTTACTGCCAAATTGGACGTGTGTTAAGATTTTTGCCATCGCTCGATGCATATCTTCCTTGCATCTTCTTTTCATGTGATGGTGAATCACTGTTGGATGTTGATATGCCTTTATCACTCCTTTTCATTTTCTGCCATGCGTCACCTTCTCACTTGATCCATCTTGTCTGGTTCTATTAAACCATTCTTCCATATGTTCCACATGGCACCACCTTATCCATTGGGACCTCTGTGGTGTATCCATCTAACTTGGCCCTGCCACCTAGTGACCTGCCACATGTCAACACCTACACCATCGCATGATCTAACTAGACCAGTTGTGACTAGGATTGCGCCATTGTGCCCTGCTGCCACCTATCACCTCATGGAAATTTTCATCTAAGCACGGGCCCACAAAATTATCTACCTTGTCCACCAGCTAGCCGCCACTAACCGCAACACTTTACAAACTATCATCCAAAAGGTGCATGCCTTTCGACACTTAACCTATTGTGGGCTCGGGTATAAAAATAGACAAACCCTCCTTCACACCTTAAATGTGGGATATATGATTTGAGGCATTTCAAACATATAAAGACCAGCGAAGGCACCAAGACCCATCTGACTATTTTGACTCCACTGAGATGACCTAAATGGAACAAAAAATGACAATAACAACCCACTGCAATGCCCTCACATGAAAACAAGACAAGGAACTCTCACTACAACATTTGGGGTCAAATTTTGATGCCAATTTGTGACGACACTAACATTTGTGTGTGATTTTTGTGTTTTTTTTCCAAGTGCCCCCGATGCTATCATAATAGTGATGGTACTGTCAGAATTTTGACACCCACGCGATTATAAACAAAAATGAAAATAAAAAGAAAGGCTCATTTATAATTTAGCACAAAGAGGGCCTAACTGTGGAAGATTGGATTCTTTGTATATGGTAGCCATGACTTGATCAGGTAGGCATTCGAGCTTTGTATTCTCATTAACTCAACTTCATTTTAATGGAATTTGTTGATTTAATGGCACATGTCATGCCCCGCAAGGGAACCGGGGAAGAGAACAGAGATTTTTTTTTTGAAAAGAAAACCTAAGTAAAAATTCATGAAAATTTTTAAACTTTTAAAAGAGTTATGTGATCAATACTTTAAACTTATATTCTTCCCAAAGTTCCCTTCTAACTTAATGCACCAACCATTTAAGACCATCTAGATTCCTAAGTATTCTTTTATGAACAATATAACCTTTAAATCAAATGGAACCATCTAAATCATTTGATATATTGCAAATAATACATTTGTTTTTCAATAGCCTTTTTCACTTAATCAAT
>MU224028.1:766183-781665 GCA_018584345.1 Thuja plicata | reverse complement strand
TTTGTAAATTTTATCCTTGTTCCTTTTAGAAGTGTATGGCTTGACTATGCACATGCATAATTGTAGATGAGGATCAGTAATAGGGTGCCAGGAATTGCTTAGATCCTTTGGATCTAACCCCATATTTATTTTCCTTATAGGTTTTGGATCATACAAGAGCATACGAGATTTAACCCTGGAGACATTGGCAAGGATCACTTAAATTCATAAAAGAAGAATGGAAACAACCCAACTTAAAAGTAGAAGACATACACACCTATTTAGTGATCATATTTTGATGATGGTGGAGTCCGATGCTGCTTCAATGACATCAGGTAGTGAGGCAGTGATGATGGTGGATTCTGATCTCTTCTATAAACACATCACATTCCATATGGTGTTAGAAGGCCTAGATGGGAATAAATTCATGCAAAAGGCTCTGGAGGCTGCTAAGTCTTTTGTACACCTTTTGCTTGGTAATTTGAAGCCATGAATGGAAACTTACAATCCTAAACAATTAGTATACCATTGATGGCTTCATAATTATTAAGTGAAAGGGAGTTCTCTAATCTAGAACCCCCTTTGGTGACGATCCTATGTAGTTCTACATAGACATGACACATTCCTTAGAAGACTTTAAATCTCACAATAGTTGAGAAACATAAATGTAGGCATCATGGTCACAATTCTTTGGAGACACAACATAAACAACCAGGAGAACATATAGTGTTAGAAGGCCCAGATGGGCAGAAATTCAATGGTACAATTATGGTCTTGTAAAGATAAACTAAAACTAGAATTTTGGAAAAAGTTCATAAATATGCACAAACTTTTCCCAGCCTAGCTGAAATTTCAATTCCACTTTATCTATTCAAGACCATAATTGTACATTGAATTTATGCCCATTCGGGGCCTTCTAACACTATATATTCTATGTAGCTAAGAAACATAAATGTAGATATCACAATAGATGAGAAACATAAATGTAGATATCATGGTCAAAATTGTTTAGAGACACAACATAATTGAGTGGTATACCTAGACGATTCAACGTAACCACTACTCCTCCAGTTCTAAGTTGGGAATGCAGGATCCAAAAACCATGGATAAGGAATAAATTTAGAGAGGGGAGGAGGAGGGCCATAATGACTGAAATAATATAGGATCCCTATATTATTTTGGTCATTATGGCCCTCCTCCTTCGCTCTCTAAATTTATTCCTTATCTATGGTTTTTGGATCGTGCAGTGCCAACTTAGAACTAGAGGAGTAGTGGTCGCATTGCATCGTCTGGGTATACCACTCAATTATGTTGTGTCTCCAAACAATTGTGACAATTATGCCTACATTTATGTTTCTCAGCTATTGTGTCCCAGGATCCCTTATGACCCTTTATGACCCTTTACGATCCCTAAGATTACATCTTAGAGATCTTAAAGTGTCGTAAAGGGTCATAAGAGACTCCTAGAAGGGGCCAGATGAGCTTCCACCTTCATGTGGTTGGCCCTATTAAGTAGAGAATGTTAAACTATTCTCAAAACAAAAAGAAGCTCAATATTTTAAGGTCCCACTCCATGCACACGATAATTTTTTTTTTAAAACATAACAGACCGTCACAATTGTGACACTATTTAGTGGACGACCGATGCAAAAACACTACACACAATGTCTAGATGTCAAAATAGTCTGATAGGTGGACGTCGTATGTACAACATCTCAGTCGCATACCTATCGTAATGGTGACACTCATAATGTGTAACGATGACATACTAACTCTCATAGCCGGTGCATATTGCGATGGTGATAACCGTCGCAATAATGACATACATAGCTACCATCTGTGATTCTGACACCAAAACTACAATACCAGTTTGTGTCACTTTCCCGGTGGCGTAGTGTCTTAATTGCAATGCATAGCCATTGAAAAGAGGTCTCAAATATACTAGTGTCTCTCCAACTTTTGAAATTATTCCATTAGAGCTCTGTAAAATCTTGAAAAGGAAGTTCAGGAAAATGAACTAATAGGTGGTAAACCGTGTTCATATGCTACAGTTGCAACCACAACCACTTTTAGTGATCGGTGTATAGGATAGGTGACTGGTGAGCAGGGATAGAGTTGTTATCATGTTACAATTTTTGTATTCTTGAGCGAGAGTTGATAAATATTTGTTCGGTGATCGATGTTGAAGTTATGGTGGAATCTGTTGTGTTAGTCACAATCTAGTGACGTGTCTTCATGATTTGAGGTGATGATGTAGCATCACATTATTTGATGCTAGCGTGTGGAGAATATTATAGAGGAATCTTATATTTGGTCAAACTATGTTTGACTCCTTGACACAACATTCTTTGTAAATCATTGTATTGGATGATGCAGTCTTGGAAATGTGTTTTGTACATTTTATTTTATTTTGTGGCACATTGGGTTTGAATGAGATGTTTGAAATTCTCATTTAGGCGGTGGACTTAAAAGTTTAGTATTTATTGGATGAAGTTAAAAGTTATGAGTGTTGATCATGTGTTCTACTAGTGTGGTGAAAAGTGTGAGTTGTGATCAAGCTATGGAAGAGATAAGTGTTTTGAGAAGAGATTGTGTGATTTAGTGGATCTGATCAAGAAGAGGTAGTGTTGTTCTACATATCATTCTTTCTGTTGTTCCCTAACAATTGCAATAGGTTAAATCCCTTAATAGGGTTTTTCCTAACATATCTTTGTTGTAAATCCTCTAACAAGGTGACACTTTATTAAGTGTTTAAAGTCCTCTAACAAGGTTACTCTTAATAGGGTAAAGGTCCTAACAAGCCTTAAGAAAATCGCTTAATCGGGTAGAACCTAAGAGTGTTGTTGTAAAATCCTAACTAGCTTAAGCTCCTCACAGGGCATACTTCAAAAGAGTACATTATTTAGTGGGTAATGATCCCCACCGTGGTTTTTTTTTCCTACTTGGGTTTCCACAATATAAATATGTGTGTCAAATTTGTGGATGGACTTTCATGTTTATGATTTTCATTTGTTGTAATTATGGTTAATCTTGGGAATGTTGGTTCAAGTATAAGAGGTTGAAAAGTTGGATAATTTGGTAGATTACTGATTTAGCCCCCTCTCAGTAACCTGACCTTAGGACTAACAATTGGTATCAGAGCCTTGGTCCTTTATAGTGGCGAATCTTAAGAGCTTGAGGTAAAGATCTAGAGATGATGAGAAGGGAAGGTCCTAAATTCATAAGAGAGAACTACTCAGTATGGTTCAGTTAGATGAAGGTCTATCTTAAAGATATGGGTGAATCATGTGGTTAATAAGTACATTGTCCCCCTAGGAACCATGACTATAGATCAATTTTAGGTAAGGAAAGAACATACTTCTATCATGGAAGCTAGTGCTAGTACTCTTTTTAGATGTAGACTTTATTGATATCAAATACTTAAATATTGCTAATGGGATGTGGGACAAGTTGAAGACCATCTATGGTGGAGATCCTCATGTGTAGAAGGAAAATGTTGATAGTTTGAGAGTAAAGTATGATGATATCACGATGAAAGAAAATGAGAACATTGAGCAATACAGTCATAGAATCAAAGAAGTTGTTGCTGCTATTTGAGGTGCTGGTGGTAATATTCCTAAGGAGGATGTGGTAAGAAATTTTTTAAGAACTTTATTATCTCAATATGTTATTAGGGTTTGAGCTATACAAGAGCTCATATCTCTAAGAAATTTTACTATTACTCTTGATGCATTAATAGAGAAATTAATTTATTTTGAGTTACGCAATTATGATAATAGTATGCCAAAAGTTGAAGATGTTTTCAAGTCATCATTGACTCTTGCACCATCTAGGAAAGTAAAGGAGCTATCTAACAATTATTCAGCATGTTACTCTAATGATTATGAATCTAACTTGTCTCAAGAAAGAGAATAGGAGGAACTTGAATCCTTATTTTCTAGAAGTTTGCATAGAGGGAAAGGTAAATATAAAGGTAAGTTACCTTTGAAGTGCTTTGCATGAAACAAAATTGGAAATATTGCTTCTAGATGAACTGACAATGATAGGAAGGAGAAGTAGAGAAGATTCAAGGACAAGATCAAGAAAGTATGATACCTAGATGAGGAAGGTGTTACTGATGAACTATAATTGATTGAATGTTTGAAGATGTTAAGTCGATGATCACCGAGCTACAAAAAGTTAATGCAAGACATTAAATCAGTTAATTTATTGTATTGTCATTGATGTCAACTTGATATAATCTGATTGGTTATATACATAGTGTCAAATAATTCAAAGAACAAAAGAGATAAAGGTTATGATATAAGTAATACAAAAAATTTCAGTATAGACCATGTGACAACAAACACCGACAGACAGTGCACCTTGCTGGATAGAAAAACCTGAGAGAAGAGTTACAGTGATACCCCAAGAAGTTGCCCGAGGAAGCATTACCGAGAAGAACCTAAGAAATACCCCAGTAGAACTAAAAGTCACAGTGTTTCCCAATGGACAGACAACCCTGACGGACAGAGATGCCTGAGAACAACTGAAGTCAAGACCGAGAAAACAAGGAGTTAAAAAATGATAAGAACTGAAGTTCAGAAATGATAAAAGACTTATCTGGAAAGACCTAAATATGGAGTTAACTGGTTAATCACATTGTTTTCATCGACAAGTTAAAAGCTAGAGATAAGGTAGATTTTTAAAGATAGTTTTATTCTAGTTGTCAAGAAGAAATCTATGAGATAAAACTAAAGTAATCTTTAAAGCAAGAATGTCAAGAATTTTGGATCACACCAAGAACAAGAAAGTTAGGGACTTAGAAATGGTGAAATTATGTCTATAAGAGAGACAAGATAATTCATTATGAATTGGGGGAAGAGAATAAAAAAGGATGCTGAAGAGAATACTGGTGAAGAAGACTTCATACAGTCCTGATCAAACAAGCTAAAGAATAGAGCTAAAGATTTCTGTGGACACCGAGCAACAGAGAAGCACAACATCACTAAGAAAAAAGAAGTGGAGCAAAGGAACATAAAAGAAACATTGATCAGAAAGGTATTATGATCTTACAATAGATCTGAACATTTGTGATTCTAAGTTGTATATATGTACAAATCATCTATTGTTTTAGTTTAACCATTGATTCAAAAAATCTCTTAACAGAGTGGGATTTAACTATCCTTTATATATTGAGATACATCCCAAGGAGTATCAAAAATTTTCTCATGAAGATAGCATAGTGAAATTCTAGATATCAAGTGACAAACTATTATATTTAAATCCTCTAACAAGGTCGCACTTAACAGTGTGTTTTTAACCTTTAACAGGGTTGTCTCTTCACTAAGCTCACTTTAGAAGAGTGAAAATTTTGGGTTACTGGCCCCAAGTGTTTTTTCCCTTAACAGGGTTTCCACGTTAAAAATCCTTGTGTCAAATGTGTTTATGGTTCATTAATTTAATGTTTTTCTTTACACATTATTAAAACATGATTGATCGGTAAACACTAAGTTATTTACTGTATTTCAGTAAAGGCTAGACTGCTATCCGGTAAATCTTAAGAATAAGGTTTAACAGTGGACTCCAATCAATAGTTATTTGAGAAAATAATTTAAAGGCATACATCTTGTAGGACTGAAGATAAATAGAGGTTTATATTTGAGATGTAAAGTTTTGGTTGGTTTATTGGATTAATTTTTGAGGCCATTGATTCACCCCCGTTGTTAAATATTGTAACAATTGGTATCAGAGCTTGTGTGCTTAGAAGGAAGGTTTCAAGACCTAAGAAAAAGATCACAAGATGAGAAAACAAGATGTGCCTAAGTTGAACAAGGACAACTTTGCTTCATGGAAAGCATGATAAGGATCCACCTATCATGTATTGGAAATGATGTAACTCAATACTTGGATACTGAATATGTTTTTCCTACAGGACCTCATACACTTGATCAATTGAGAGAAAAGCATGAACACAATTTAATGATGATAGAACTTTCTTTCTCACTCTCCGATGCTGAATTTGAAGATGTCAAAACATGCACCATTGCAAAGCAAAAGTGGGATAAATTGAAGCTAGTACATGGAGGAGATGCTAATGTGCTAAGAGCTAAGGGAGAAAGCCTAAGAGGAAGGTTTGATTACCTAAGAATGAAAGATGGAGAAAATATCACTCATTATAGCTGCAGAATAAAAGAGGTAGTCAATGCTAACCAAGGAGTTGGAGGTGTACTTTAAGAAGAAATAGTGGTAAGTAAAATCCTAAGAACCTTACTATCTATTTATGCTATTAGAGTATCTGCTATACAAGAAATGAGAGTATTAGCAAATAACAATGTCACTCTAGATAGTTTGGTTGGTAGACTTATTTCATTTGAGATGAATAACTTTGAAAACAATGTCTTACCATGTATTGAGTCTGCATTCAAATCTTCTTTTAAAAATAAGTAATTCAAGTCATAAACACACTAAGAGAAATGATAGTGAAAGTGATAGTGATGACCAAGAACTTGATGAGATTGAAGCACAAATGGCTAGAAGATTGCAAAGAGGCAAAGGTAGATACAAAGGTAAATTACCATTGGTATGTTTTAATTGTAAAGAGATTTGACACTTTGCTACTAGCTGTCCTAAAAAAAGAAAAGAAGATAGATTCAGTGATAGGTCATATGAAAAGAAGTTTGACAAAGGTGATGAGAAAGATTACTGAAGAAACTGAAAATATGATAGAAGAGACAACCGAGACTACAAGGAAAAAGGAAAGAAAGCTTGTTACCTAGCTGAGAACAAAACTGAGAATACTGACATCGAATCTGATGAAGATATTGAGGTGGTATTTGTTGCTATGAAGGATGATTTAGATGAAGAGGAAAGGTATGTTGAAACTACACTCTTATTTAAGGTTAGTCAAAATGATGTCTAGATTATTGATAATGGTTGTACTCACCACATGACTAGAGACAAGGAAAAGTTTGAAAATTTTGAGTATTATAATGGTGGATCAGTAAGAATGGGTAATGACTCACCTTGTCCGATTGAAGGTAAAAGAACCATAATGTTGAATAATCTGATCAGATTTGAAAATGCATATTGTTTAAAAGGACTTAACTATAATCTATTGAGTGTTTCACAACTGAATAACACAGGTCACCAAGTTGGATTTGAGAACAAAAACGCAAAGATCTTTAATGAATTGGGATCGTTGATCAGAATTGGTGAACATACAAAAGGTAACCTATTCTATCTTGATTATATTAACACCACTTGTTTAATGGATAGAAATGAAGACATATGGTTGTGGCATAAAAGGTTATGTCATGTGAATTTTTACAACATGGTTAGGAAAATAAATTAAAGGAAAGTAAGAGGTTTACCGGGCATGTCAAAACCCGACCACGTCATGTGTAAGAATTGTCAAAAAGGTAAAATGACAAAGTCTAGTTTCAAGAGAAAAACCTACACATCTAATGTCATTCTAGAATTAGTCCATACTAATCTATGTGAACCAAAGATAACAAAGAGTTACTATGGTGATAGATATTTCATTCTCTTTGTTGATGATTATTCTAGAATGATGACAGTTATATTCTTAAAAGAGAAATCAGAAGCATTCTAGATGTTTAAATGGTATAAATATATTGTAGAAAAACAAAGTGGTAAGGAACTAAAATTCTTAAGATCAGATAGAAAAGGAGAATTTATCTCTGATGAGGTCACTAACTTTTGTAATGAGCATGGAATTCAAAGACAAGTTTCTACACCAAGAACACCACAAAAAAATGGGATTGCTAAAAGAAGGAACATATCCATTGTTGATTGTGCAAGAAAACTAATGATTGAGAAAGGCATCACTCAAACATTTTGGAGAGAATATGTCAGTATTGTTGTCTACACATTGAAAAAAGTTCAATTAAAGAAAGACACAAATAAGAAACCCTATGAGCTATGGTATGGATACACACCCAATGTAAGTTACTTCAGAATTTTTGGAAGTTAATGTTATATTTTGAAAGATGATAGAAATGGAAAGATTGACTCCAAAGGTGAAGAAGGAATATTTTTAGGTTATTCTACCAAAAGAAAGGCTTATAAATGTCTTAAAAAATCCTCTAACAAGATAATTGAAAGTGAAAATGACAAGGTAGATGAATTTGCAGAGAAAAATGATAAGGAAAGTAGAAAAGAACTGGAAGAATACAATATATATTTTTACAATGAAGAACCTAACACTCTTCCCAAGAAATAGTGTATTGCTCCTGAGCAACAGAATAATGCACTCGAGCATTAGGATGCAAACACCTAAAATCAGGAAATTGCTCAAGATGATGTTCTGAGCGATGGAGATCATAATGAAGGTCAAGATGATGATCAAAATGATGAAAAAAGAGCTGAACTGATACTTTCCAAGTATGTCATAAGACACCATCCATAGAACTATATCATAGGAGACAAGAAGTCTGGAATGAGAACAAGAAGTAAGTCATTGAACACTAGATGTTTAATTTGTGATTTTGAGCCTAAATCTGTTAATACTGCACTTGAAAATGAAGAATGAGTTAGTGCTATGAATGAAGAGATAGAACAGATTGAGAAGAAAAAAACATGGACATTAGTACCTAGACTAGATGACAAGAATGTCATTGGTACCAAATGGATATTCAGCAACAAGTTGAATGAGAATGGAGAAGTCACAAGGAATAAAGCAAGATTATTATGTAACGAGTATGCACAAGAAGAAGGTATTGACTATGGAGAATCCTTTGCACCCATTTCTAGACTAGAAGGAGTTGGAATTATACTTTCTTATGCTGCATTAAAAGGATTCAAGGTATACCAAATGTATGTTAAATCTGCATTCCTAAATAGAATACTAGAAGAAGAGGTATGGATTGAATAGCTAAAAGGGTTTGTTGATCCTAACAAGAGAAACATGGTTTGTAGACAACACAAAGCCTTGTATGGATTAAAACAATCAACTAGATCATGGTATGAAAGACTTCACTCCTATCTCATAAGTATTGGACTTGAAAGAACAAGTGAAAACAATAATCTATATTTAAAAGAAGATACTGATGATAAAATTTTGATTGCTGAAATATTTGTTGATGATATCATATTTGGGGGTAATGATATGTTATGTAAATTATTTGCTAATCAAATGAGAAAAGAGTTTGAGATGTCAATGGTTGGGAAGATCAAATTATTTCTTGGTCTATATATTCTTCAACAGGATGCAGGCATCTATATCACACAATCCAAATACATCAAGGAACTGCTGAAGATATTCAAGATGGAAGATTCCAAACCAGTTGGAACACCTATGGAAACCAGATGTAAGCTGACAAAGGAAGAAAAGTCAACTGAGGTAAATCAGACCCTATATAGATATGTGATTGGAAAAATCATGTATGTTGTTCATACTAGACCATATATAACATATACAGTTGGAATAGTTGCAAGATTCTCTACTAATCCCAAGGAATCACACATGACTGTTGTCAAAAAAATTCTGAGATATCTAAAGAATACCGAGGACTATGGGTTATGGTATAAAAGAGAAGGCAAATTTGAGCTTCAATTCTATACAAATGTTGATTGGGATGGAAACTTAAATGATAGGAAGAGAACAAAAGGAGGAGCATTCTTCATGGGTGACAGAATTTTCACATGGATAAGTACGAAGAAAGGATGCATCTCACAATCTACTGTAGAAGAAGAATATGTGGCTACTACCACAAATTTCTCTAACATTGCATGGATCAAGAAATTAATTGAAGGTATGAATATGAAAATTCTTGAACCAGTGATTATCTATTGTCATAATACCAATGCGATAAACATTTCTGAGAACCCAGTCATGCATGCTAAGACAAAGCATATTGCTATCAAGAATCATTACTTAAAAGAACAAGTACAAGAGAAAGAGGTGATACTAGAATATGTTCAATCCAAGGAACAATTAGCAGACATATTCACAATGTCATTGCATAAAGATACATTTGAGTACCTGAGAAAGAGACTAGGGTTCTAACCCTTGTCTATTAGTCACTAAGCTGAATAGGAGGCTGCATCAGCCTACACATTATCAAAAGATCATTAATGTTGATGCAAGAAAAGAGATGGACTGAAAAGATACATCAGTACATAGAAAGTTACTTATCTACACTGAACAGTAGAGTCATTGTACTATTGATGGAAAGGGAAATTCAAAGAATATATTAAAACTAAAATAGAAAAGAGTTTGGCATTGTTGTCAAAGGGAGAGATGACTAAAGAGAGAGATTATAAATCCATATGAAATATCCATCATGATCATCCAAAGGGAGAAATATATTCTAAGGGAGAGATGACTCAAAGGGATAAAGTATATTATCTATTGCTGTAAAAGAAAAAAGAGATATGAATAGAATTATCAAGGAGAGGAACAATCAAATGGAGAGAAAACATCAAAGAAGAGATTCTACAATGAAGGGAGAGACAGAATCAAAAATTACTACATCTATCTAGTGAAGGGAATGAAGATTGAAGAAAGTAATCTGCAAGAAATAAATCTAAGATAGAAGAGCTTACTAAGAGCCATATATTTGTATTGGTTATAGAACACTAAGTTTGGTAGATTGATGAAATACATCTAATATATTTCATATTGTATTAGTAGTAATGTAGTATGTTTCCATAAATATCAAAGGGAGAGATTGATGAACTATAACTGATTGAATGTTTGAAGATGTTAAGTTGATGATCACCGAGCTGCAGAAAGTTAATGCAAGACATTAAATCAGTTAATGTATTGTATTGTCATTGATGTCAACTTGATATAATATGATTGGCTATATACATAGTGTGAAAGACTTCAAAGAACCAAAGAGATAAAGGTTATGATATCAGTAATGCATAAAATTTTAGTATACACCATGTGACAAAAAACACCGATGGACAGTGCACCCTGACAGATAGAGAATCTTGAGAGAAGAGTCATAGTGATACCCGAGAAAGTTGCCTGAGAAAGCATTACCGAGAAGAACCTAAGAGATACCTAAGAAGAAATGAAAGTATAGTGTTTCTTGACAAACAGACAAACCTGACAGACAGAGATGCCAGAGGACAACTGAAGTCAAGAATGAGTAAACAAGGAGTTAAAAACTGATAAGAACTAAGTTCAGAAATGACAAAAGAATTAGCTGGCAAGAGCTAAATATGGAGTTAACTTGTTGATCACATTGTTTTCATCGACAAGTTAAAAGCTAGAGATAAGCTAGAGTTTTAAAGATATTTTTATTCCAGTTGTCAAGGAGAAATTTTTGGGATAAAACTAAAGCAAGCTTTAAAGCAAGAATGGTGAGAATTGTGGATCATGCCAAGAACAAGAAAGTCAGGGACTTAGAAATGGTGAAATTATGTCTATAAGAGAGAATATAATTCATTATAAAATGGGGGAAGAGAATATAAAAGGATTCTAAAGAGAATACTGGTGAAGAAGACTTCATACATCCCTGATCAAACAAGCTAAATAACAGAGCTAAAGATTTCTGCGGACACCGAGCAATAGAGAAGCACATTATCACCGAGTAGAAAGAAATGGAGAAAATGAATAGAAAAGAAACATTGATTAGAAAGGTATTATGAGCTTACAATAGATCTGAACATCTGCAATCTAAGTTGTATATATGAACATATCATATATTGTTTCAATTTAACCATTGATTCAGAAAATCTCTTAACAGAGTGGGATTTAACTATCCTTTATATATTGAGATACATCCCAAGGAGTATCAAAAAGTTTCTCATGAAGATAGCATAGTGAAATTCCATATATCAAGTGAAAAACTATTATATTTAAATCCTCTAATAAGGTCACACTTAACAGTGTGTTTGTAACCTTTAACAGGGTTGGCTCTTCATTGAGCTCACTTTAGAAGAGTGAAAATTTTGGGTTACCGGTCCCAAGTGGTTTTTCCCTTAACATGGTTTCCACGTTAAAAATACATGTGTCAAATTTGTTTATGGTTCATTCCTTTAATTATTTTCTTTACACATTACTATAACAGGATTGATCGGTAAACACTAAATTATTTACTATATTTCAGTAAAGGCTAGACAACTATTTGACAAAACTTAAGAATAAGGTTTAACAGTGGACTCTGAGCATTAGTTATTTGAGAAGATAATTTAAAGGCATACATCTTGTAGGACTGAAGATAACTAGAGTTTTATATTTGAGATATAAAGTTTTGGTTTGTTTATTGGATTAATTTTGGGGCCACTGATTCACCCCTCCCTCTCAGTTATTCTAATAGTTACCAATGATGAATCTGATGGAAGAGATGAAGAATATATTATGTTTTCTGTAGTAAAGGAAGAACCCTCAGATGTAGGTGACAAATATTTTTTTTCTAACATGAATCAAAGTGGTGACTAGATTATTGACAGTGGGTGCACTCACCATATGACCGGTGATAAAAGAAAATTCATCAAGATGGAAGAATGTGATGGAGGCTCAGTAACATTTGGTAATGATGGTCCCTGTTATGTAAAAGGTAAAGGATCTATTTCTATGAATGATAAAATAGATTGTGATGATTTTTACTAGGTTGTTGGTCTGAAATACAACTTGTTAAGTGTTTCTTAGTTGAATAACAAAGGATATTTATTGGAGTTCAATGGAGGTATATGAAGGATTATTGGGAAATCAGGAGAATTGATTACTATAGGTGAACAAACTAAAGGTAACTTGTTCCATCTAAATTCTACTATTAAGAGTTGTATGATTGATAAGGTAGAAGATTTTTGGTTATGGCATAAGATTTTTTTTCATATAAATTTTGATAACTTGATCAAACTTAGTAAGAGGTTTTCCTAACCTAGTGAAATGAGACAATGTAATTTGTAAAGAATGTCATGTTGGGAAGTTAACTAGATCTAGTTTCATTAGTAAAAATTATTCTTATGAAAGTATTTTAGATCTGGTTCATACCAACCTATGTGGTCCAATGAGAACTCAGAGTTACTATGGTGATAGATATTTTATGTTGTTTTTTGATGATTATTCTAGAATGATGTGGGCTATATTTTTAAGGGATATATCTAAATCTTTTCACATGTTTAAGATATACAAATCTAGAGTAGATAAGGAGAATGGTAAGACCCTGAAATGCCTTAGATACGAAAGAGGAGGTGAGTTTACTTCACATGAATTTACTACATATTGTGAAGAACATGGAATTCAAAGATAGATGCCAGCTCCTAGAACACCTCAACAGAATGGTATTGTTGAAAGAAGAAATGGGTCTATCATTGATTGTGCCAGGACATTAATGATTTGGTGGGGTTTTGCATAGACATTTTGAAGAGAATGAAAATTAGCACTACTATCTACACATTGAGCAGAGTTTAGTTGAAGAAAGGTACATAAAAAATCCCTATGCATTGTGGTATGGTCATTCACCATGTGTAAGTTATTTCAAAAAATTTGGGAGTAGATGTTACATAAAGAGAGATGAAAATACAAGTAATTTTGACCCAAGAAGTGATTAGGAGATATTCTAAGGATACTCTTCATAGAGAAAATCCTACAAGTGGTTGAACAAGAAAAAAAATAAGATAGTGGAAAGCACTAGCATAAGAATAGATGAATTTTATGAGAAAAATGATGAATCTAGAAAGAAGGAACCTAAAGACTATCAATGGTTTGTATATGTACAACCAGTGGAGAAAGATGTAGAAAATCATGATAGACAAGTCAATGAGGAGGAACCAATACCAATAGTAGAAGAGGCTCTTAGATCTAAACTGATGTTGCCAAAGTATGTAAAGATGAATCATTCCCTTGATCAAATTATTGGTGAAAAAAATGCAGGTGTATTAACACGAAGGAAGGTGAGAGAAGGTACCCATTTTATATCTAATTTTTTTCCTAAAATAGTGAAAGATGTATTAAAAGATGAAGATTGGGTGAAAGCTATGGAAGAAGAATTGGAGCAGATTGAGAAGAATAAAACCAGGAAATTAGTGCCCAGAATGGTGGACAAGAATGCAATTGGTACTAAGTAGATTTTTAGAAACAAAATGAATGAGACAAGTGAAGTGGTAAGGAACACAGAAATATTGGTGTTCAAGGGATATGCAGAAGAGGAAGGCCTTGACTATGGTGAAACATTTGCACCCATGCCCAGAATTGAAGGTGTAATGATATTTCTTACATACGATACTTATAAAGAATTCAAGGTATACCAAATGGATGTTAAGTCATCTTTTCTTAATCGTATTTTGGAAGAAGAAGTATACATAGAACAACTTGAAGGATTTTCTAATTCAGAAGGTAAGAACATGGTGTGCAAATTACAGAAAGCTTTATATGGGTTGAAACAAGCACCTAGGGCATGGTATGAGTGTTGTTGGTTGTATTTTGTGTTTTTGCTAAAATGCCTGGTTCCTTGCCCTCCCCTCTGAAAATTTTCAGGTGCTCATGCTTATTCCTTGCCAAATTGTCAAAATCCTGATAAACCCTGAAAAACCCTAGCAAGCCAAATATTAAACGATGTATTTTGAAACCCTCAGCCATGTCTTATGTTTTGTCATTAATTTTTCCAAGTCACTAAAGACATGTGCTTTAAAGCAAGTCGCTTGATCGCATAACCCAGATCAAATATGCTAAAACATTACCCGACTTTGCTTTTGCCTTGTGTCGCGTAGTCTTGATAAGAAACAGAATATTCTCTAAGTGTCTCGAGACTTAGAAATTTCCTTTCAGTCGGGTTGTCGCTTGATAATCATGTTATGAGCTTTAAAAGGAATGGGACCCACCTTCAGTCGGGTGATCGTGAGAAGAGTCAACAGATCAAAGAAATATCTTTCGACTTCGCGATTCACTTCATGTCGCATGATCGCTGGATCAGGACATTCAAATAGTTAAAGATTTGCTTCAGTCGCGTGGTCTCGTGATTAAAAGGCGGTTAAGAAATAACAGTCACGACTCAGCGACTAACGGTTTCATGTTAAGTGATTTCCCTCAGTCGGGATGTCGCCAGATCAGAAAGATTACTCAGCTTTCCAGAATGCACAAAGAGGATGAAAGAAAAGATGACATCTGTCAGAAAGCTAGTGGTTGTCGGGAGGTCGCCAGATGAAGGAAAGGGATCAAGCGATAAGGAGACTAAGTCATTTCACCCTCAGTCACAAAGTCTCCTGATATTTTAAGGGCATGAGGAAATGTATAGCGATTAAAAGACAGCCGTACGATGGAAAGATGAAAGGATCTGACGGTGGTCGCGTAGTCTGGTGATAAAAGTGCCCCAGGGAGAAAGTCCTTTCGACTAAGCGATTAAGGTATGTCACGAAGTCGCTGAAAATAGAGAAAGGGTACCTTTTCAGTAAAAGATTAAGTTAAGTCTATCACCCAACTCAGCGACCAAAGGGTTGTCGTGTAATCTAGGAAAGAGAAATAAGGATCCAGCGACTTGGCGATTGCTATGAAATGTTAAGTGCAACGGTTTGTCGCGTAGTCTGGAGATGAAAACTGAGTTAAG
>MU224028.1:727525-761259 GCA_018584345.1 Thuja plicata | reverse complement strand
GTGTATCTTGTTTATGTAATTTCTTTTCTTATTATTGACTCTGCAGCCCAAAGGATAGGCACTGGTTCAGGAATCTATTTGAATACCTATCTTTGTCACATGTGTTCTAAGTTTTCAAATACCAAATAAAATTTAAACACTCTGTTACCAAGAACACATAAGATAAACTTGTTTAAGGACCTCTGTCAGCAGGACACTGTCCATGTTATTGATTCCTTGAAGAGAGAATCATTTAGGTTGTCCCTCCTATCAAGAAAAGGAAGAAGGATTGAAATCCTTGTATCACTGGTTTCTTGTCATATTTAAGATTATGATTTGTATGGTTAAATCTTGTATATGATTATGCTTGGTCATTTACAAGGTATTTCATAAGCTTGTTCATTAGAGATACATGACAAATCAGTGTCCACATTAACAAATACTGTGTTAACAGCCATCATTAAAGGTAAAACCTGCCTGAGTATGTGGAACTCAAAAATGAAGAAGGACCTTATCCAGTCCTTATCAATTAGGCTTTTCTTGTCTCTGAATCAGGAGTAGAAGGTACAAGATTCATATAGACATTTCAAGCATTGTGATTCATACAAGAAAAATCCCTAACAAGTGTCTTCATTCATATATGATTCAGATGGTTTCATCAGGACAAGTGATAACAATAATGTGTATTTTAAGATTGAGAAAGTTGGAAGGTTGTTGATTGCTGAGATATTTGTAGATGATATCATTTTTGGTGGCAATGAAGAAATGAGCATATCATTTGTAGATGATATGAGGAAAGGATTTGAGATGTGTATGATCGGTGAGATTAAATTCTTCATTGGATTGCAGGTTCAACAAATAAAATATGGTATCTACATGAGTCAGTCCAAATATGTAAAGAAAATACTGAAGAATTTTGGTTTTGAAGACTCAAAAATAGTTGGTACCCCTATGGTAACTAGTTGCAAACTATCAAAGAAAGATGAATCTAAAGAGGTGGATGAGACACTTTATAGGTCCATGATCGGTAAGATAGAATATGTAGTGCACATCAGACCAGACATAGCACATGTAGTTGGATTAGTGGCCATATTTTCTACTAATCCTAAGGAATCTCATTTAGTAGCAGTAAAGAGAATATTCAGATATCTTAAGGAGTCTGAAGATTATGGTCTCTGGTATGGACATAAAAGTGATTTCTCTTTGAATGTGTTTACTGATGTTGATTGGGTAGGTAGTGTTGATGATTGAAAGAGAACAAGTGGAGGTGCATTCTTTCTTGGTGAAAGGCTTGTATCCTAGACAAGAAAGAAGCAAAACTATATATCTCAATCAACAATTGAAGCTAAGTATGTTGCTACTGTAATTAATTAGTAGTTTGGATCAAGTAGATTCTGGAAGGAATTTAGGAGAAGGTAACTAAACATGTGTTTATCTATTGTGACAATATGAGTTCCATTAACATATGTAAGAACCCGATGATGCACTCTAAGACTAAGAATATAGATATCAAATATCATTTTCTTAGAAAATAGGTACAAGAAAAGGAAGTGAGGTTGGAGTATGTGCCAACAAAGGAGAAGGTTGTTGATATTTTCACTAAACCTTTGCCTAAGGATAAATTTGAGTATCCAAGAGGTAGGTTGTGGGTCATTCCCCTATCTGAGTTGAATAAAATAAAGATGCATTTTCATCAATCCAATTCTATTCATTGAATATCTTTTATGTGGATTGATTTTGTGGAACTACTCCATAGGGGGAGCAGTCTATGTAGTCATGTGTTTTGGTTAGTCATGTTCATTAGAGAAGATATCAGGTGTGTTTGACTCCTTTGGCTTTGTTTTCAAAGGGGAGAATGTGTCTATGGAAAAGGGAAAGTATGTGCAACATAGGTGTAAGACAAAAGTGGGAAAAAAAATTTAATGTATCATGTTGGAGAGAGTGTTACCAACAATAGGAAGTGAGTGTTTACATCAATGCCAAAGGGGGAGATTGTTGATATATTTGATGTAGTGATGGTAAGTGAGTTTTGGAGATGTCATGATGCATATTTGATTACAAGATGATCAAATATTATGTTTTCATTGATGTCAACTATTGACTTTTTGTTCTTAGTGTGTTTCCAAGAATAATTGTGATGAATGTAGAGTTGTAGTGAATTTCAATGGTTTCTATCTTTATGGGAGACTTAGGTGTGTGTATGGATGTATAATGCATAACCAATACTGCTGAAGTGATCTTATGTGAAATTTTTGATTAGTTGAAGTATACTAGTGCAACTACTAGAACAATTAATGATGGGTGATAGATTATTTGAATCTCTTGTCAAACATTTTTTGTGTCTTGTGGCACGGTCACAAGATATGGTGGTAAATAGTGTTCAGATGCTAAAATTTCAACCACAACTACTTTGAGTGACCAGTGTGTAGGATAGGTGATCGGTGAGAAGAGATAGAGTTGTTAACATGTTATAATGATTGTGTTCTTGAGAGATAGTTGATAAATATTTGATCAGTGATCAGTGTTGAGGTTGTGGTGGAATCGGTTGAGTTAGTCATGATCTGGTCACATGTCTTCATGATTGGAGGTGATGATCTGGTATCACATTATTCAATGCTTGCATGTGGAGAAGATTCTAGAGGAAGCTTGAGTTTGGTCAAAATGTGCTTGACTTCCTGACACAACATTCTATGTATATAATTGTATTAGCCAATGTGGTCTTGAAAATGTGTTTTGTACATTTAATTTTGTTTTGTAGCACATTGGATTTGAGTGGGATGTTTGAAATTCTAATTTAGGAAGTGGACTTAAAAGTTTAGTATATATTGGATGAAGTTGAAATTCATGAGTGTTGATCATGTGTTGGACTAGTGAGGTGAAAAGTGTGAGTTGTGATCAAGCTAGGGAAGAGATAAGTGCATTGAGAAGAGATTGTGTACTTCAGTGGATCTGATTAAGCAAAGGTAGTGTTTTTCTATAGATAATTCTTTATTTTTTCCCTAACAGTTATGTTGTGGGTCCACAACACACACCCCATCTTGGCCCTCTAGCTATGGGGATCCGCCTCTCTTTTTTTTTTTTGGGGGGGGGGNGGTGGGGGGGGGGGGGGGGTTTCTTTTGCTTATGAATTCTCCCCCTTGTTTTCCTCTTTGCTCTGGGATCTCTAAGTTTTTTGCCAAGGCTATGATTGAGAAGTGTAAAGTCTTTTCAAAATTTTGCACTTTTGCACCTTTGGGATAAAAAGATCATATAATCTCCGAAAGTGTGAAAGCGTGAAAAGACCGAAAAGTGTCAAGTCCTTTCAAACTTTCTCACTTTTGCAATTTTGGACTAACGAGGTCATCCAACCTCCGAAAGTCCAAAAGTATGAAACTTTGGAAGTCTGGGCTGCACCTTTTTGGGTTTTGGCCTTTGAAATGCTGAAAGGTGTGATAGCACCCATGGGCTATAAAATCAGCCCCGCGCTCTCTTTTTTCTCATTCTTCCCTCACTTTTCAAATTTATTTCTACCCCTTCCTTTCTATTTCACCTCCTCGCGTGTTTTATTTATTTTTTGTGGCGTCAGATCTTTAGCTCCACCTTCGCACCTTTTCAAGTTAGTTTCCTTTTCCTCCTTCATCCTTTGCTTTCATGATCGTTCTCTTTTCTTTCCCTTCACATGCCCTAGTTGTGTTTCTTTCCATTTTGTCGGTAATCCCTAGCTTTCCCCTTTTTTAGCCTTGCTACCCTTAGGTCGCCACATCCTTGGCCCTAGGTTTTTTTAGTTGTCTTTTGTTGTTTTTTTAATCTTTAGGGTTGTTTTTTATTTTTTAGGTTTTCTTGTCTTCTCGGTAGTCGTAGGTTTTTGGCCTCCGAAAGGTAAAAAATGAACCCTTTTCATCAAATCCTAAAGCTCAAAAACACCAAGTACCAACACATTTTAGACTTCATACTTGCGGACATTCGGTGTTTTATAGGTCTCAAAACCTCCAACATATGACACACTGAAAACAAGGTCACCCCAAGGCTTTGGCCTTTCACACTCCAAGAATCTCTCACATCTTTGCACTCTAAATTCTCGAAATGGGAACCCTCAACTTGCCTTCAGCCTTCCGCACCTCAAGAACTTTCAGGCTTTCGCACACTGAAGTTCTATTTCACCTTCACACTCCAAATGTCCAAAAGAACACCATTTCAGGCCCTTTTCAACTTTTGGCCTTTTGCACCCCGACCACGTTTTTGATGTCCACAAGTCTGAATGGTCAAAACTGCACCAAGTTTCATTTCTGACTTTTTTGGGGCCATGACCTCTGTTTGTTGAAGTTTTTTCAGTTTGCTTTGCTTTTCTAAATAGGTTTTTTTTTAATAAATGCTGATGTTTGAATTTTTCTCCGACAGAAATGCCAGAAAGGAACATCACATAACCAATGAAGTACCTATTCAAGGGGTACTACCCTCTATCTAAAATTGGGAACCACCATCAAGAGGTTACCGACACTGACATAGGCAATGTGGACTGTAATGACTTCTTGACTAGATGTTCTAAGCCCACTGGGAGATCTTTTTATTGCACCACCCTAGTCCTATCAGGTTTGGTAAATACAGAAACACACCCAGTATCAGTTTTGTCCTCAGAATCGATCATGACCATGGTGCACCACTATGTGCCCAATGAGAGGGTAGTCAATAATAGGGAAGGAGATGTGGTTTTAGACCTTAAACCAGACAACATTGAGGATTTCTTCCATATTTAGAAAGAGGTAGAATGATTCTATGACTTTTCTATCAACAAAGGCATGAAGTGGTTTGTAGAACACACTCTAGAGGCATATGAAATCACCAATCGCAAGTACCTAATTCAATCACTGCCAAAGAACAAGCTTGATAGGATTGAATTAAGGAGAGGATACCCGAAGGATGAAATCTAAGCTACAATTATGATGTTGAACCATCTATATGGACTACCCTAGTCCATTCAACTCTAAAACTAGATGATCCTTCTAATTCAGAGGATCAAAGGGCGAAAGGCTAGGTTCAATTGGGAAACCATTCTAAGTGATAACTTAGATGAGAAATTAACATCACTGAAGCACAACCCAAAATTCTACATGACCTCATACCTCATATACTTACTGGAAGAAATGGTAGAGTAGTTGGGGCTAGTGAAACAAGGAGCCTTCGGCCAACCAAATGCATGGCCTTTCACAGTATACCCACAATTAAAAAGGCAAGCAAAGATTAACGAAAATAGTCTCAATTACAGGGTGGTAAATGATGCATTCATCTTTGCGATCATTTGTTCCATAGAGGGTGATTATGCCAAAAGGCTATATGAAGAGGCTTCAACCAAGGTGAGGGAAATAAGAGCCTTTTACCTACAGTTCAAAATATTCACCTACATCAGGGTAGCAAGATCTACTCTCAAACCCAAGAAGCTACCTTGATACTCTTCTAATTCGATTATTATCAAAGAAATGGTCAGATAACTAGCAGATTCCTATGAACAAATCAAGCGAAAAAATAAGCACTATTGGGATTTCCCTATATCAGTTAGGTCATATACTCTACAGGACATGAAGATATGAAAGTCCTTGGCATTTGAGTGGGATGAGTGCCCGCTGCAGTTGTATTCACACATCAGGCCTAGGTTTGACCCTATAGGTACCTACAACCACATCATGGGTAAACACTATGTCCATGAGCCACACATAGAAGTTCATTGGATCAACTGCATGGATGATTACGAAGTCCATATAAGGGACTATTGCAGGATGAATTTGACATTGGTAGAGGTTGTCTTAGAGATCATCATCCCCCCTAAGGTATGGGACAAAGATATAGAAGATGTATTGGACCCTCTATACAATAAAGATAAAATATGCACTCGGCTAATCCTAAATGTTGAGATAGATAAAGATGATAATGATAGCATCGACTTTAAGGTGAGGTATAAAGTCATAGATAAAGAAACCTTAAAGAAACCTTCCCCAATGGATCCAATTCCTATGAAGCCACAAATGAACCTTCCCATAAAAGAGGACAGGAAACATGGAGATACGCCCACAATGTCTCTCTTCAAGAGGGCTCCACCACAAAAATTGGGGACAGTGTACGTCCATGAGCGGCCCATTGTATATGGCTCCAATCTAGGGCATAAGAAGCCAAAGAAAAAGATGACTGGAAGTATAGCACCACCCAAAAATCACTCACCTACCACACAAGGGAACTACCCACTAATTTTGGTCAATCTCCAGTTATCAATACTTCCTTGGGAGAGAAGAAGAAGGTATACAAGAGGAAAAGGGTGTCCACATCTCTAAATTGGAAACAATATAGGAGGAACTAGAAGAGGAACAAAATGAAGAAGAAGATATACCTTTGATAAAGAGAACAAGATCCAGGACATCGACATTAAGAGAAAAGGATCTTAGTAAAGATACACCTACTCATGGATTGACAGAAACACAAGGGGAATGGGACAATCCTTTGGATGTCCTAGGCTCATATGAGTTCCTCATGTCTGACTTTGAGGGACTTGAAGGATTTAGAGACAAAGATCAAGATTCCCTCCATCCAACAATGGAGGTTAGTGTAGAAAGGCAGGTGCTAGTGAACTCACAAGCTATTCTTGTAGACCTTATGCAAAGACATATTGTCAATTGATGTCAAAAAACTTAGTCATGCAGTGATACCTGAGTATACAGTGTCACCTAAGTGTTCAAAATCACCCAAATGTTTAGTATCACCCAAGTGATAGTTTATCACCTGAGTATTCTTTTGGACCCGAGTGACAGTTTGAAGCCGACTTTGAGTATATTCTTAAATATATATTTGTTTATTGCAAGCCGACTTACAAAGTTATTTGTTGGATAAAGATATATATGTAAGATATTTTGTTTATCCAATTATGAGAAGAAGAATATGTATATAGTCTGAATGTATAATTAGAAGATGATATGATTATGCGAATGACAGTTTGAGTTAAGTGAAGAAGTGTTCAGGACAATAGAGAATTATCTGTCACATTCAAGTGATCAGTTATATTTCAAAGGATCTTATTCAGCAATCATAGTTGCAAAAGTAGATCATCAACTGGTTCATTCTCATAGGTGGATCAGAAAAATCCTTTAACAAGGTGGACCTAATAGTCCTTTCTTTAAATCTCTTAACAGAGTTTCATTACTTATTGTATTGTACAAAATCCTTTAACAAGGTGGACCTAACAGTCATTTCTATGCTCCTAATAGGGCAGACCATTAGAAGTGGTCATTGTAAGCTTTAATAGGCTAAATTTATACTGCATTACTAAATCTTGTGGGTATCATCCCCACCCCAATTTTACTTTATTTTGGAAGGTTTCTGGGTAACGAAATATTGTGTTATGTGTTGTATCTGATTCTTTACTTTCAAGCTATATGCATGCAAACAAATAATCTAATCTAATTGTGGACTAAAAGGATTAATTTTTATTGATTCCTGATTCACCCCCCCTCTTAGTCATTGGGCACATCATATAATTTCAACAATTGGTATCAGAGAAGTGGTTCTCTTATCAGAAGTTTTACAGCTTGAGAAAAGATCAGAGGATATGGAAACATATAGACTAGAGAAAGTCATTGAGAATGAAAAGATATATCTTAAAGTGGCCATGGATCAGATCATAATACTTAAGGAGCAGCCCTCTCTTTCCCTAAAGAGAAGAAAAGAATTAGTAGTTTAGATGAATGACAAGAACTATATAGAAGAAAGAATTGAAGAACTTTGCAAAGACAGGAGCTCAAAAGAAGTTGATGCAACCATTGAAGAATTTCTTGCAAAGAATCTCAATTTAAATGAAGAATTTAGAAAGTTGAAAAGAGAACAGGAAGTTCACTCAATCATAATGTGTGAAGTCATGGAATGAAAGAAAAAAGTAGAAGATGACAAAAATATAGCACAAGAAGACAAAGACTATTGAGTACAAGACTAGAGGAAAAAGAAAAAGAAATCCAACACTTATCACTTCAACAAGCTGATTTGGTAAGTAAACTCAACAATTCAACACAAGAAGTTGTCAACCTAAGGATATAAAATGAAAGACTGCAGAATGATCTCAATACTAAAAATAAAAAAAATGAAAGTATGGTGAATTCACAAACTAGCATGGACCAGGCAACATAACTGATAAATCATGGACAGGCTGGATTAGGATATACTGAACAAGGTGAATCCTCACAACAAGGAGCTCAAAGGAACAACAGATCTAAATGAAATCACTTTGGTAAGATAGGGCATACATAAAATAAATGTTGGAGCAATGGAAAGTCAAAATATAACGGTAAATTCTACAGCTGTAAAAAAAAATTGACATAGAGAAGATGAATGCAAAGAGAATCCTAAGTTTTAAGGGAAATGCTACAAATGCAACAAACAAGGTCATAAATATTCTGAGTGCAGAACTAAGAATTGGAATCCTACTGAACAATTAGCCAAGGAAATTTTTGGTTTGGATTACAACACTTGGTACAAATGTTTTCATTGTGGTGAATATGGACACATTGGTGAAAATTGTGTGAAGACTCACTTCAAAAAAAGAGATCCTACTAAGAGATGCTATGTATGTAAACAACCCAGTCATCTAAGAAATAATTGTATGAATAGAGAAAAGGTTGATACTGGTTTTGAGAATGGTAAAACCAAAGTATCAAAAATCAGAGCTCAAATGAGCAAGAAATGGGTAAGGAAATCCTCAGACAATTTAGATCAAAGCAATGAAAGATCTAATGACACCCTAAACAATGAAATGGGTGGATCCATAATTACAGAATAATAAAGTAAGGAGATGATTGGAACTATGCAATAATAGGCCATCCTACATTAGTTCTAGGCAAGCAATACAATCCATATCTGCATATTGATGCATAAGGACATATTGTAGTTCAACCCGAGTCACTCTAGTTCACCTGAGCTGAGTTGGGCAGTGTTGATAACTGGAAATTTAGTTTCAGCTGAGCTTCCAAGTGAATCTTGGAGAAACACCAGAGTCAAGATAGCTACTATGTACAGAGAATTTAATGAAATACTCAAATGGTTGAAAAACTCTTATATATGAAGGATTGTGAAGAGTATTGTTTACAATGCTTTCAACTTACAAGTCAATTCAGAGCTTTAGCAATTTTGTGTGAATTCATGATTGAAAGTGTAGTTTGATTATTCCATTCGAGAAATATGGCATCCACTTCTAGGAGAAAGGTGAAGAAAGGTTCAGAGATGCTAGTAAGGAATACAATTTGTGATCCTCCCCTATTCAAACATCATCCGACAGTTGCCGAGGAAAAAGACCTGATGGGAGCTCATTACCTAATCCCTCCAAGAGTGTTACTAGTCAATGACATTTGTCACTTCTAACACTACAACATACAAGAGCTTGCAACTAGTGAGATGAATCAAACATATGAGAAGTTATGCACAAACGAGAAACTGAAGCCTGAGCATACACACCTTGAAACCAAGGGTTTGACACATGTCATGTATATGTTGAGGGACTTCTAGAAAAAGTGGATGAGATATGTTCTTAGTCATATTCATGACATGAAACTATGGATGGATCATCATGTGAAGATCACCAAGCAGATAATTCACTGTGTTACCAAGTTCCCTATGCTAGACAAGCCAAAAGATACCAAAACCCCTAAACAGAGATGAACTAGCAGAGTTAACTCTTTTCGAGTGGGACGATAGAGGAATGAGAATCAATAGAGTAACAAACATGGAGATGAATTTTTGCATTCATGTGATATCACACAAGATTTATAGCTCAAGAAGACCCAACCGTGTTTCATGAAAAGCTATTGACCTAGCCTACAAAGTTGTCAAGAAAAATATGGTATTTGACCTAGCCGAATTGCAACTTACTTAGTTGAGATAGAACATGCAGAGCATCTGAGTATCAAAAACCAATTCATGTAAGTTTGGTTCTCTTCTAATCTGCATACTATTTTATGTTGAGAAGTTCTTTCCCTCTAAAGGAATAGTAGTATGGAAAAAGGATAGACCAATCATTCATCAAATTAATGATTTCTTAGCTGAGATGATAGATAATTTTGATAGTATCATGAATGGATACTTTGAAATTTTCAAATAGAAAATGTAGAGTAGATATAGGATTCCCAAACAACTAGTCAAGAAGTACAGAGAAGAAATTTGTTTTCTAGTTGATTGTGACAAAGTGTATATACAAGAGGTAAAGCCTAGGGTTGCATGGGTACAAAACTTTCCATATGAAGTTAATAATGAGGATACTAAAGATATCATAGAGGCTCTTGTGAATGAACCTATCAATCCAAAGGCACCCTACTTTGGAACCTATGAGGAAGCTAAGAGCATGATATCTCTAGAAATTGAGATTCCTAAGATATTGAAGAGATGAAGAAAGAGACTTGATACATTCAAGAAGAATTATGGAAAAACCTATGAATCTCCTTCAATATCTGAGAGAAAAGAGGAAATAGATAAAATAGAGGAGATTGAGGAAATTGAATTTGACAAGGAAGAAACTGATGTTAGTCCTCCAAAGAAGAAGAGGAAGACAACACCTAGATAGAAGAAAGAAAAAGGCACTACTCCTATTGTCACCCTAAGGAGATCAAGGAGAAAACTCATACTAAGTGATGATGAGGTAGATGATGAAGAAGAATAAGATACCGTGGTCTTCACTAAACCCACACCCACACTTAATCAAAAGAGAAAAGTCCTTAAAGAAGGAAGAGCCATGATTTCTTTAAAATCACTGAAGTATGCTTCTAGGACAAAAGAAGAGAAGAAGAAAATTGAGCAGGCAGTGGTGGAAAAGATGGAAAAGTGGAAGTATGACCCTTCCAATTTGAAGAGTTATATGACAGGAGGCTTATTTAAGGAAGTCTCTATTCCTTGGACGAATGCAATACAAATTGAAAGAGATATAAGGGAAGAGACATTGAATCAAGTCATGCCTGCAATGAAAGGAAAATAAATAAAAGAATCCTTGAAGAAATATGAGAATAATAACACCCCCAGATTCAGGGCATTTAAAATATTGAACAAGAACATAGAAGAAGTAGCTCAGCATGCCACATTAGTGTGGAAATCAATATTTGAAATTGCAGAAAGCAATGTGAAGGAAGAAGTACTGAGTACAGACCCTCCAAAATAAGGGAATGATGACCCTCTACCCGAGGTACAGACTATTGAAGAGTCCAATGTAGAGAAGATTGTAGTTGAGGTAATAGTATCACTACCCCAATCTCCCATATTACATAGTATATTGACTCTGAGCAAAGACAAGGTTGCAGAATCTACATCAGAAAAGACAAAATCCAAGCAACAGGTTCCTCTTACTACTGAGACATGCACACCCGAGTAAATGAAAGGCAAGGTAGACATTTCTACTTTTGATTCATCAGTTAGTAATGATCCAACAATTGGTAATATAAAGGTCAATGACCTAATTAGATTGAATAGTGATACTAAGGATAAGGTAGATAAAGGTAAGGAAATTGTTCCTTCACTGAGTCCTAAATCAGAGGCAGTAATAACTGATGAGATAGATCTAGATAAAGAGATTGTGATTCCTAATTAGGATCTATCCAACCTATCTGTAGAAAAAAATGGATATTTTGGGAGAACTATGGAAGAAAAGAGCCTCACATAAGAAACTCAGAAAGGAAAGACAAAGGAACAAAGTACTTGAAGATGTAAAAGGCATATTTGTAGATGCTTTGCAGATTGAATTCAATGAAAGTGACTCAATAATGGACCAACTTGTTGACATTGTCCACAATTTCAACATAGACATGAATGGTTAGGAGAAGCTTCTTAAGAAAGTAGTGAAGAAATTCAATAACAAGGTTCTAGAGAGCATTGAAAAAAAGATTGCAATTGACCAAGTACAACTTACACAGATTATCAACACTTTAGAAACCAATGTGAAAAATGTGGTAGAATTATTTGTAAATTTGAGTGACTCCTCCAAATTTACCATGGAAATGAAGAATAATATAGTAAAGATAGATGTTGACATGAAGGAAAGTGCAAGGCAGTTGGTACTTGACCCGAGCACCAGTTCTGCTCACTTCATGAAAGTAAATTTTCTTACTGATTTACAAGCTGAAGTGTTGAGAGAAGAAGCAATAATTAGAGAATCTCTTACAACCATTTAGAGCCAACTTCTACCACATATGGATGGAATGTAGAAACATATAGCACATGCTAAAAATCTCATCCATGAAAACAACTTCGCAGTTGTTGAGCTGATGATAGAGCTATCTGCAGAACTGCAAGTTGAATCGCACATCTTGAAGGTGCTACAGGATAATTGGGACAACACTTTGTCTCAAATTTTGAAGTTACATAGTGATTTTCCATCCTACTTCAGGATAAACCTATAGATGACATTCCTTTTTGGCATTCTTGTCAAAAACAAGGGGGAAATATCATTGTATAAGACGGATATGTCATTGTAAATATCACATGAAAAGATAATAGTATAGAAGATATATGTTACAATATAAATTTTGAAAAATACAAAAATAGAGTTAGTTAGACCCGAGCAGCAGAGCATGTGTCAAAACCCGAGCAATCTATAAGAGGGATTTTTGACATATCAGATACAAAGTTTAATGATAAGTGTTTTTGTCACTAATGCCAAAGGGGGAGATTGTAGACCTTATGGCAAGACATATTATCGATTAGTGTCAAAACACTTAGTCATGGAGTGATACCTGGGTATATAGTGTCACTTGAGTGTTCAACATCACTCAAGTGTTTAGTATCGCCTGAGTGACAGTTTATCACCTGAGTAGTCTTTTGGACCTGAGTGACAGTTTGAAGCCAACTTTGCATATATTGTTAAATATATATTTGTTTATTGCAAGTCGACTTACAAAGTTATTTGTTGGATAAAGATATATATGTAAGATATTTTGTTTATCCAATTGTGAGAAGAAGAATATGTATATAGTATGAATGTATAATAAAAAGATGATATGATTATGTGAATGACAGTTTGATTTAAGTGGAGAAGTGTTCAGGACAACAGAGACTTGTCTATCACATTCAGGTGATAAGTTATATTTCAAAGGATCTTATTCAACAATAACTGTTGCACAAAGTAGATCATCAACTAGTTCATTCTCATAGGTGGATCAATAAAATCCTTTAACAAGGTGGACCTAACAATTCTTTCTTTAAATCTCTTAATAGAGTTGCATTACTTATTGTATTGTACAAAATCATTTAACAAGGTGGACCTAATAGTCCTTTCTATGCTCCTAATAGGGTAGACCATTAGAAGTGGTCATTGTAAGCTTTAACAAGATAAATTTATACTGTAGTACTAAATCTTGTGGGTATCATCCCCACCCTAGTTTTACTTTCTTTTGGAAGGTTTCTGGGTAACCAAATATTGTGTTATGTGTTGTATCTGATTCTTTACTTTCAAGCTATATGAATGTGAAAAAATAAGCTAATCTAATTATAGACTAAAAATATTAAGTTTTATTGATTCCCGATTCAACCCCCCCTCATTCATTGGACACATCGTATAATTCTAACAATTCTTACCACCTCCAACTCAGTTCACAAACCCCACAACGGATGTACCACTTCCAACAATGGATGCAATTAAAAGTAAAGAGATAGGGACACAAGGTGTACCTACATCCTCTAAGGATCAAACCACCCAAACTACTCTAGATAATTCACTAGAAAGGGATGTATCTCCTAATCCACCACCATCTCTTCACATTCCTACTCCTAATTCACCACCATCTCTTCCAACCCCTACACCTACTCCACCACCATATCTTCCCATTTCTACTCCTAATCCACTACCATCTCTTTTGATTCTTACTCCTACTCCACCACCATCTCTTCCAACTCCCACCTCTACTCCTCCGCCTTCTTCACAAGCTCCTACCCCACCACCTTAATCTCCACTACATGCCTCTAACTCAAATCCCCAAGTGTCGCTGGATATAGGGAAAATTCCTCCTCCTCAGACAATGCTAAACTCAATAAATGGTCTTAGGGCCAAAATATTAGCCAACTCTTTAGAAGATTAAGATGGAGAGAACAAGAAAGAGCAAGATACTATAGGAGAAGTGATACAGAGTGGGCAATAGGAAGCCTCCAAAGGCTCAATAGGGAAAAATATCCCTTCAATTCCCAACTCAAAAGGGAAAGTGCTTCACACTTCTCACAAGTGTGGAAAATTCTTGGTCCAAGGTTATCATAACCCAAATCCCAAGGGGAAACCTACTCACTAGGTCTCACCAAGCCTCAAAAACCAACTACCATGGTTGGACACTAAGCACTCTATCCCCAAATTATCAACAATACCCCATGAACTGACCTTAAGTGATGACATTAAGTTTTTCCATTAAGTATACTTAAAGGGAAAAACATGATAAAGGTCATCGGTATAGGCATAACCAACAGACAACAAGCATACCTGACAAGGTGACAAGACTATCGTGAAAGTGCTAAGTATAGAATTTACCGACGAAAAGAATTATCGACAATATAGTTTTTAGAACATCATTGACGAAGGAGAAAAGACATACCCGATGAATAGTTCAAGTAAAGAAAACTAACAGAGAAGAAAACTGACAGACTGACAGAGAAGCCCGACCATCAGAACCGATAGTCAGTTACAGAACCCGCAAAAAGTGGATCTGAGTTTACACATTAGATAAAGCAATGTAATTCTATTTATAGAGTTTTTACTTGTTTTAAATAATTACTTGAGGGTCAAGCAAGCATATTGTAAATGTTTTAAAGCATCCTAATGGATCTAAAACATATCTAACTAAAGATCAAGGTCAAGTTGTAAACCTTGGATCTAGAGTTAATTTGAAAAGCATGAATCAAGAATAGAGCTAGAAACTAGTATAAATAGATGTTCCATCATTTGTAATTCATGTGACTTGTAATCATTTGAAAAATGATGGTAGCCATGGAGAGCATCTAAGCTGAAGAAGAGAATTCATGAAAATTTTAGAAATAGATCAAACTAGTTATCAAGAACACAGGAAGGCTACCGACGAGTAGAGACAAGGTATTACTCAATCACTCAAGGTGATTACATATACATTGTAAGCTATACATGATCTGTTATCAACAATTAGAGATTGCATTCATTATCAGATCAACATTTATATTGTAGTTGCATTCTAACAAGTTCATCACAATAGAAATCCTTTTGTAGAAGGTGGACTTAACAGTTCTTTGATAAATCTCTTAACAGCTTGCACACCTAACGGTGTTGCTAAAGCTTCAAACAAAGTATATCCTAATAGGTCTCCACTCTAATACTCCTAACAGGGTAGATCATCAGAAGTGATCAATTGTAAGCCTTTACCGGCTCCCTTCTTATCTGCAGATAGTGAAGTTTTGTGGGTAGACATCGCCACTGTAGTTTTTACTTCCTAACAAGATTTTTCTGTGATATCATATCATGTGTTGTGTGTTATTTGTTTTCATGAATGTTTCTTGAATGTTTATACATGTAAATAACTTATATTATGATTACACATAAATAAGCAAAGATGAACAGATAGATAGGCATATACAAATCTAATGACACAAAGGTTAATGGGCCAACCACATAAAAACTTTTAGAGGTATGGATTCACCCCTCCCCTCTTAGTACATCATTCCAATAATTTCAACAATTGGTATCAGAGCTAAGTCTCTTTCTTGAAAAGCTTAAAGACTTAAGAGAAAAGATCCACACAATGGAAAAGTACAGACTGGACAAGACTATTGAGAATGAGCAATCACAAATTCAGATTTACTATGAGTAGTATAAAGAGGCGAGAGTAAGCAAAAGAAAGTTGCTTGATGAATGAAAGATCATGGAAACTAGGCTTAATGAAAAATATTATCAAGAAGAGGAGATCCCAGACTACTTCAACTATGTTGAATCATCAATGAGAAAAGATTTAGACGCATCAGTATAAGAGATCACAAGTCTACAAGAAGTCAATCTACATCTGACAGAGAAAATCAAGATGCTGCAAATTGGTCAAGAGACTCAGATGGTAAAAATGATTGATGTCATGAATGATTCAAGAAAAGATGAATCAGAGAGAACACTGGCTATTGATGATAGGAGGAAAATAAAAGAGAAGCTACAAGAAAAAAAATTAGAGATTCAAAGACTTACTAATCATCACCATGAGATTACCAACCAGATTATTCTTATGAGTCAAGAAGAAAAAAAATTAAATATTGAACTCATTGAAAGAATATAGATCATCAGTGAGCTAAGGGAAGAAAATGAGAAACTAAAGCATGAAGTCATAATTCAAAATAAGCACAATGAATTGATCAAGAAAGCTGAAGATAGAAATAAAAGAATGGATGATTTCCTTGACGGTCAAAGAGGAGTAAACAACTACACAGGAATAGGGTACACTGACAATGGAGAGTCATCTAATCAATCAAATCAAAAGAATGTATATGCAAATTCAAGAACCAATAATTTGTCATGCAATCAATGTGGAAAACTAGGCCACACCTCAAATGTTTACAGAAACAAAATGAAAGGTATTCCTCAATCACAATCTACTTTCATTGGTTATTGTTATAAATATCACAAGTAAGGACACAAGGCATATGAATGTAGATCCAAGGTGAAAAATCCAAAGAAGGAAACCTATATGGACAAGTACTGTCCTACCTGCAAAATGAATGGACATACATATCAGGAATGCTGGAAAAATAATAAGAAAGTATGGACACCAAAAGAACCTGATAATGGCTACAAACCAACAAGAGTAGGTAACTCATATGTTTGGGATTATAACAAATCGGTAAATTGCACAACATGTGGAAGGTATGGTCATATATCTGTCAACTGTATGAGAAAATGGACTAGAAAACCAAGAGGATGGTTCAATCCAAGAATGGCATGTCTATATTGTCATAAGGTTGGACATGTGATAAAAGATTGCAAAGACCGACTGATAGAAACAAGTACTTATCCCAATGGAAATACCATTGATGACATCAAGAAGATGAGAAACAAGATGTGGGTAAAATAAAAAAACACTGAAGGTGCTGGAACAAGCAATGCAAATGATGAGACCCCATCCAATGGATCTAGTGGCATCACCATTTCCAACTAAATTGCACAAGTATGGAACTGCATTATGAAAAGTTATATTATACACTGGTTCCATTACATATTGTTCATATAGACAAATCAACATTATTAAAGATGCACTATATTGTCACTTGTAAATATTATTGAAAAACAACCATCGATTATTGGGTATAAATTTGCATCGGTGAACACACACAAAAAAGTTAACACTACTTACCAGAATGTATCGGTCATTACACAAAAGCCAAGTCGCTAAGTGTAAACTGATGGACATCAGTGATCCTTGAGCCGACAAAATTTGTCTTCGCCACTTTACCAAAAATTATCAGTGAAGTCACCAAAGGTGCTAGCAACCCCCATACTTTGTGCCTACACCAAAGATGTTATTTATGCCTCAACTGACAAACTCAGCCTTTATATACCGATGAGTTGTTGGGCATTAATGACAACCTAGTGCACAAAAGTTATAAAAGTCTGACGGCTGAACTCATTTCACACCTACAATTTTCGAGCAACTAAGAGAGCCAAGAAGAGAGATTGAAGAGTAAATTTAAGTGAAACCTCAATAAGATTCCTACTCAACTCAAAGGATTCATAAGCAATCACAGGATTTAGTAAGTACTTGCATTCATCAACCGCACTATTTAATTTATGAAAAACCCTAAATTTCTGAAACACGATGGCATCTACTTGAAGATTTGAAAAGTTGAAAGAGGACAAAAGGAAGATGATCAATCTTATCAGGAGAGGCACTTGTGTTGAACCAAAATACAAGCTGCACCCAAAAATTGCATCACAACCTGATGATTTCGGAGTATTTTCCAGAATCCCACCTAGGGTTTTACTAGTAGAGGACATAAGGTCCTATATACACTGCAAGATCTCAGAATTGGGAGATCTAGACCTAGATAATGCCTATAGAGCACTGTGTGATGAAGTTGGAGACCTAAAAGAAGAGCACAAGCATCTGGAAGTGAAAGGACTCACGAATGCATTACACTTTCCTAGAGTTTTCAAAATAGAATGGATACAAATAGTTCTCAGCAGAATGCATAACTAGAATTTATGGCTTAATAAGAAAAAATGAATAACAAAGGATGTTATTCATGCAGTTACTGGATATCCTACAATCGACAAACCACAAGCTCACAAGCATCCATCCTTGAAGGAAATGGAAAAGCTAACTGGTGAAAAATCAGACAAGAGAGGTCTCAAGGTCAACACTATCACCGATGAAGAACTCAAGTTTGGTGCATGTGTGGTAGGGTACAAAATATTTCAAGCAAGAAGAATGAACAACATAGCAAGCACTGCTATGAGCACAACTTACAAAATCATCAAACAAGGAAATAAGATGGATCTTGTAGAGATACTGTTGAATCAACTTGAGGAGAACATGAACACCATAAGATCTTCAAGAACAAACACTTGTAAGTTTGGTTCCCTCATTATGTGCATATTATTTTACTTTGAAGAATACTTTCCTTCCATAGGCAAAATAGTATGGGACACAAGCAGGCCTATAACCATATAGATATGTGAGCATGTAGAGTCACTAGGAATAGATTTTGATGACATAATGAATGAGTATTTCAAAAGCATTAAGGAAATGTTTCAAGCTAGAACAAGGATACTTGAAAGTTTGATAGAAGAACACAAAGAGGACATATGTTTTATGTTAGATACTAATTTTACTTATATCCAAGTAGTAGTACCTAGGAAGTCCTGGCTTTCACATTTAGAATATGAGATCAAATCAGGACAAGCCAATGAGTGCATTAAAGCACTATTGAATGAACCAATTGACAACAAGAAAGCAAGATTTGGAACCTATGAGGAAGCCAAAAAAAAGATCAAGATAGATCTTGTTGTCAAGAAGATTGTAAACAAGAAGAAAAAGATGGTTAAAAACTTAACCAAGAAGTTTGTAGTTACTGAAGAAGGTGAAGAGGAAATAAAAGGTAAGGAGGAACAAACTAAAGGATAGTCACCTATCGATGAAGAAGTAGAAAAGAATGACTTAGAGGGTACATAGTTAGATTCTCCACCTCCTCCTACACCCAATAAAGCAAGAACAAGAACCCAGACTGCAAAGGAATCAACTCCTTCACCATTAAAGAAAGGAAAAGTGAGGATATATAAGAGAAAACTAGCTCCTCAAAAAGAAAAATAGACCAAAAGGAGGAAGATGAATAGAACTTGAGAAGATCTAGAAGGCTCAGCTATGGATGAAGTTGATATAGAAATACAAAAGGAAAAAGAACCTTTGGTCCCTACAACAATTGATAAAATATGCAAGAATATTTTAGAATCACAGTCTATTTCTGATCCTAACATAAGGAAATGGTTAAAATTCAGTATAGAGGATCAAAATAAAATTGAAGAAGCAATAATTTCTAAAATGTGCAAAAATCATCATGTTCCACTACAATTCTTAGAATATGACGTTCCCAAAGAACTATCAGAGAGATTGTCAGCTAGATGGACATTTGCACTACATCAGGAAAAAGAAATAAGAGAACGAGTACTTGTTACTCTTATGCCTTCTAATTTTAAGAAGGAAGAAATTACTGAGATAATGAAGAAGTATGAAAAGGAGTTCTCACAAAAAATGAGAGCATATGAATTTATCAAAGGGAAGCGGATTGATCTTGATCAAAATAGCATTAAGAAGTGGTGCAAGATACTCAAAAATCCCACTAAGGAAGCTAGCCCGAAGAAGGAACAAATCATCAATAAAGATATACAAGGTGAATCATCTGTGGAATTGGATAAAGAAGAGAGTGATCCAGTAGGACCCAAACATACTGATGTTGTAGATGAAGTATTGCCAGACACTACTCTTGACAACACTCAAAGTGAGGAGAGTAAAAATACACCAAGTCCAATTCATATTTACTTGAGTAAAGAAGAAGAAGTTACCAAAGAAGACTTGACAATAAAAGGTAACATAACTAATGATATCAATGATGAATCAAGGTTAGATAACATTGTCAATGACATTACAGAAAAATACCCTGCAGCAGAAGTGCAAAAGATGAAGATATCAATGTTGCACAGGGCAATACCGATGGCCAGGATTCAACTATTAACACTGCAGAAGTCAATACACCGACAAACATGAACATATTAATTGATTATATTGATATTGAATCAAGTCAAGAGAAATCATCTAAGAAAGATGATGATATACCCAAGAACATGGGTAGTGATGAAAATAAAGATGCATCAAATACTCAAAAGGATATAGATACAGTGATGAAAGATGCAACTGACACTCATCAAAAAGTGTCTACTGAAAAAGACAAAGGAGAAGATAACAAAATAGATGAAACATTGAGAAAGGATGAAGAGAAAGAAAAGAGTGAAGAAGCCAAACAGGATGAAAGCATGAAAGAAAAAGAAGATAAATCTATTGATACACCCAAGGTCAATGAGGAGACGTCTTCACAAAACTAGTCGGTGGACTCAGAATAGAAACAAAAAGATTCTTCATCTTCTCGACCCTCACCTACCAAATCAATCCAATCTCAAGGTCTACAAATGGTAGTGCACCAATCTTCCTCCTAGCCAAAGAAGAAAAAGAAAAAGGCATTGAAGAAAGATATCTTGGCTGTAACACTTGATGAGGTAATCAAAATACCCAAGTGGGATGTATCTAATTTAGATACTGAAGCACTTCAAAAGTTTTGAGTGATGTGTCAAAGGAAGGCAATACAAGAGAAGATGAAAAAGGCACATAGGGAAGCCCAAGCACTCAAAAAGGCAAGGGACATTCTGCATCAACTTGTTCCAGATATAAAAATTGAAGATAACATATCAATCATGGAACAAATAGCAGTTCTCACCGATGTCATCACAAATCAGAATGTAGATGCAGAGAAGGCAATGAAAGAACAGGCAGAGATGAAGTATCAACACAAACTTGGTGAAAATATCAGCCAAGAAGTGGTAGAGAATAAGGTAGAGCTATTTGAACTAGCAAGTGAATTAGAACCTATGATTACTCAAGTTGTTACCTTAGTTTAGAAATTATGCACATTAGAAAATTTCACTAAAGAAAATAGTGAAAAGTTGTCACGACTAGATTCAGATCTAACAGCTAGTGCACTAAGTTTAACCTCTGATGAAAACACAATAAAGCTGCATCATGAAAAGATTTCAGAGGTAAAAAAATTGAGACAAGAAATATGGGATGTAGAGACTCAATTCAGAAATGAGGTTACAAAGCTTCAAGCTCACATATTGCCAAACCTCACCACTCTACAACAACATATTACAGATGCAAGAAATCTGATCTCAACCCCATAAATGTTTGTGGTAGACAACATATATGCCATGCATGTGAGGATATCACTTGAGCATATGGCACTTGAGAATTTAAAGGATAAATGGGAGAAAATGATGGAGGGAATCAAAGCCTCACACTCTAACATTTTTGAAAAGCTGTAAGTACCTTTGCCCTCATTATCAAAAAAGGAGGAATGTATACATATGTACAATATACTTTAGTAGAAAAAGGAGGAATATATATGTATAATGTATGTACAAAAAGGATAGATATGTACATAAACTTACACTTACCAGCATATGCATAGGGGGAGTCATTTCATGACTAAGGAAGAAGTATACACAGGTGTACATACTAATGCATCAAGTATGTTGCAGATATCAGTTTTTGATACTAATGTCAAAGGGGGAGATTGATGACATTAATTTTTTCCATTAGTATACTTAAAAGGAAAAACATGATAAAGGTCATCAGAATAGGCATAACCGATGGACAAAAAGCATACCCGACGAGAAGACAAGACTATCGTGAAAGTGCTAAGTATAGAATTTACTGACAAAAAGCATTACCGATGATACAGTTTTTAGAACATCGCCGATGGAGCGAAAAAGGCATACCCGATGAACAGTTCAAGTAAGGAACACCGACAAAGAAGAAAACCGATAGACTAATAGAGCAACCCGACCATCAGAACCGACAGTTAGTTATAGAACCTGCAAAAAGTGGATCTGACTTTACACGTCAGATAAAGCAATGTAATTCTATTTATAGAGTTTTAACTTGTTTTAAATACTTACTTGAGGGTCAAGCAAGCATATTGTAAATGTTTTAAAGCATCCTAACAGATCTAAAACATATCTAACTAAAGATCAAGGTCAAGTTGTAAACCTTGGATCAAGAGTTAATTTGAAAGGCATGCATCAAGAATAGAGCTAGAAACTAGTATAAATAGATGTTCCATCATTTGTAATTTGTGTGACTTGTAATCATTTGAAAAATTATAGTATCCATGGAGAGAATCTAAGATGAAGAAGAGAATTCATGCAAATTTTAGAAATAGATCAAACCAGTTATAGAGAACAGAGGAAGGCTACCGATGAGTAGAGACAAGGTATTACTCAATCACTCAAGGTGATTACAGATACATTGTAAGCTATACAGGATTTGTTATCAGAAATTAGAGATTGCATTCACTATCAGATCAACATTTATATTTTAGTTGCATTCTAACAAGTACATCACAACAGAAATCCTTTTGTAGAAGGTGGACTTAAAAGTTCTTTGATAAATCTCTTAATAGAGTGCACACCTAATGGTGTTGCTAAAGCTTCAAACAAAGTAGATCCTAACAGGTCTCCACTCTAATACTCCTAACAGGGTATATCATTAGAAGTTATCAATTGTAAGCCTTTATCAGCTCCCTTCTTATCTGCAGATAGTGAAGTTTTATGGGTAGACATACCCAGCATAGTTTTTACTTCCTAATAGGAGTTTTCTGCGATATCATATCATGTGTTATGTGTTATTTGTTTTCATGAATGCTTCTTGAATGTTTATACATGTAAATAACTTATATTATGATTACACATACATAAGAAAAGATGAACAAATAGATAGGCATATACAAATTTGATGACACAAAGGTTAATGGGCCAACCACATAAAAAGCTTTAGAGGTATTGATTCACCCGTCCCCTCTCAGTACATCATCCCAATAATTCAAACAATTAAGGACTAGGGGTGACCTATACTTGGGGATATGGTCTATTTATGTCCCTAAGAACCTAACCCAATGGTTCTTTTCATCCTTTGCAACTTTTGAGACATAGTTGCTTCACAAACCCAACACTAGGCTTGTAGCCTTTTCCTGAAGGATATTTGCTTCTAAAAAATATTCTTCCACATAACCCCTAGAATGGATTATGGATTCAAACACCCTTTATGGCCTAATATCTTAGACTTAAGCACCAAAACATGAAGGTGAAGGAAAGACAGGAAGACACACCAACATGCTTCTGTAATTAGGGCTAATTAGGCCTACATTTGCACTACAAGTACCTTTTTCTATGCATACAATGTCCAAAATAATTATTGGATCATGTGCGGGTGTTTAAAAGGGTCTCCTCCACTGATTTAGGGCCTTTGATGAATCCCTAAATAGGAGTTATGATGACTGTCCTAATTCTATGAATGATGCATACATAGCAATATGCACCTAGGGCATCATGGGAAGCCCATATCCCTGCACTTTGGTGAACCTATCCTTAAAATTATTGAATAAAACCATGAAAAAATTATTTCTACCAAGGTTCATTGAATTCTCATGGTGGAAATGATAAATACACTCAATACTTTGTCGAACCCTGATTTAGGGCCTAAAATTTAGGGTAGGAAGAATGAAAATTTGATAAATTTTGGTAGGAGTATTAGATCATGAAACCAAATGGAGAAGGAGGATAACACATGGGATTACCTTATTCAATTAGTATTTCCCTTATATGGATCCATACCTGACCATACAAATAGACTGTTGCTTGAGAATGTAGGAAAATGGTAGTTTCTTTATTGATTTTGCCAAAAATTACATCCAGTTAATCTTACCACCCACCTATGATGGTTTTGTAGGAACTCCCAAAGGTCACATAACAAATTTGAACCAACTAGCCATTTGGGAGTTGTTTTACAAACTTTGACAAAAAGTTGTCAAGTTTTCTCAAAAGTTGCTTGACAACTTTTGAGCATTTTGAGCATATTTTGCAATTTTGCAAATTTGATGACCAAATTTGGTCTCAACCTTATTTTTGTGATCCCTAGTGGATCAAAATCATGAAAAACATAAAACCACCTAAAAATAGGGTCTTGGAAAATCATTGACCAATAGTTGACCAAGGGCTCATAGGATGCCAATATTGGAACTATGGTCTTACAAAGGAGTCCAATGAATAACCCATGGTTCTAACATGACTAGAGGTCACTTAGGACCTTTATGGAAACCCTAAGTGTCGTAGGAACACTTGGTTCATTTAGGGTTCTCCTGCACCATACTCCCCATGGTATTTGAACTCAAGTTCCCACATGAGGTTAATTGGTCAATAGTGGTTCCATGTTGTTTGATCAGTTCCTCTGTCATCCAGGTAGCATCTATTGGAGGGATTCCTTTCCATTTCACTAAGTACTGCATGTACTTATTGTTCCTTGTTTTCTTCAACACTTTGGATTCCAAAATTTTGTCTAACTCCATTGGTTTTCTTTGTGGGATATTTGTGACATAATCTTCATCATCCTCATCATGTGGATCCTGCACATTAGTAACATTAGAAACACACTTGAAAGGGGTGAGGTCTGAAACATTAAAAATAGGAGAAATCAGTAAAGTAGGAGGCAAGGAAATTCTATATGCATTTTCACCCATCTTGTTGAGGATGGTGCATGGGACAACTTTCTTCATGTGTAACTTTGAGTATCTGCCTTTAGGTAGTCTTTCCTTCCTTAGGTATGCCCATACCTTATCTCCAACCTTGAAATGAATCTCTCTCCTTCTCTTATCTACCTGTGATTTATATTTCATGGTGGATTTTTGTAGGGAATCTTTCACTTCTGTCTACACTTTAGAGATCAGTTTGGCCAATTCATCTACTTGTGCACTCACTCTGAAATCAGAGGGTAACTCCACCAAGTCTAATGGAACTTTTGGATGAAGTCCATATATAGTTTGGAATGGTGTCTTCCCAGTGGATCTGTTCATTGAATCATTAAATGCAAATTCTTCTTGAGGTAGGATCATGTCCCAACTTTGGGTGTACTATTTTGTAAGGCATCTTAGGATATTCCCAAGAGATCTGTTTACCACCTCTATTTTCCCATCTATTTGTGGGTGGTATGCTGAACTATAAGTCAAATTGGTGCCCAATTTCTTGAAGAGTGTCCTCCAAAAGTGACCCTGAAACTTGACATATCTGTCAGAGACTATTGTTTGTGGTAGACCATGGATTCTAACCACTTCCTTAAAGAATAGGTGTGTTAAATGTGAAGCATCATTTGTGCTCTTGCAAGGAACAAAATGCACCATTTTGCTAAATCTGTCCACTATGACAAAAGCACTATCATAACCCTTTTTTTTTGTGGAAAACCCATTAAAAAGTCCATTGAAATTGATTCCCATGGCCTAGAGGGAATTGGTAGGGGGTTGGTACAGTCCTTGGTTAGTGGATACACCTTTTTCTTGTTGGCAGATAGTACAAGATTCTACAAATTTCTTTACTTCATTCCCCAGTCTTGGACAAATATAACTTCTTTTCACTAAATTTGTGGTTTTATCTATCCCAAAATGATCTCCTAAGCCACCACAGTGTTTTTCCTTTATAATATTTCTCCTCATGGAACATTTAGGTATGCACAATTGAACACCTTTAAACAAGAGTCCATTCTAAATTGGAAAATTTGAAAAATCAGTATGATATTTACCTATCATCCTAGTGCATACTTTAAAAATTTCTCCAAATTCTAGGTCATATGCATATAGCTGTTTTAGGAAGTCAATCCCTACACTATGAAGTTGTATTTCCTCAACCAATCCAACCCTTCTTCTTAGGGAATCAACCGCTTTGTTTGGTACCCCCTTTTTGTGCTTTATATTGAAGATATATGCCTACAACTGCTTCATCCATTTGATGTGTTTGACTCCAAGATTTTCCTGATTGTTCAAGAAAATCAGTGCATGGTTATCAGTATATAAAATTAATTCTTTAGGGAGTAAGTAGCATCTCCACTTTTTTACGGCTTTTACCATTGCATAGAGTTCTAGATCATATGTAGAATACCTCTTCTTTGCATTGTTTAATTTTTATGAGAAAAATTCTATAGCCTTACCTTCTTGGCTCAAGACTACACCTATTTCCAAGTTTCTTGCATCTATTTCAACAGTGAATACCTTATTGAAGTCAAGGAGCACTAGGATTGGGTATTGAGCCACTCTATTCTTGAGGTATTGGAATGCATCTGCAGCTTCTTTTGTCCATTCAAATCTGGTGTTTTTGCCACCCTTTATGGTGTCCAACATAGGAGCACAAACATGACTAAATTTTTTAATAAACTTTCTATAAAAAGTTTCAAGGCCATGAAAGATTCTAACATCACCTTGGTTCTTTGGTGGAGGCTAGTTGACAATTGCTTCAAACTTTTCTAGATCCATTTTGACGGTGCCTTGGGAGATGACAAACCCTAGGAAAACAAGTTCCTTCTTCATGAACATTTACTTTTCCAAGTTAATCACTAGCTTGTGTTGATGGAGTCTCCTCAAAAATTGCTCAACATGATCAAGATGTTCCTCTTTTCTATGATTGTAAATCAGAATGTCATCCAAATATATGACTACAAACTTGCAAATAAAATCAATGAAGACCTTGTTCATGAGTCTCATGAATGTACTAGGAGCATTGCTCAAACCAAATGGCATAACAATCCACTCAAAAAAACCTTCAATTATTTTAAACGCTGTCTTCCATTCATCACCTAGCTTTATCCTGATTTGGTGATAGCCTAATTTTAAATCAATTTTTGTAAAGTAATAAGAAATGCCTAGTTGATCAAGAAAATATTCCATTCTTGGAATGGGAAACCTATATCTTATCATGATTTTGTTTAAGGCCCTGCCATCAGTACACAAGTTCCACTTTCCATCCTTTTTAGGGGCTAAAACTTATGGGATAACACATGGACTGAGACTTTTGTGAATCAGTCCCTTCTCCAATAGTTCACTGACTTGTCTTGCAATCTCTACATGCTAAATAGGTGTCATCTTGTATGGGGCCTTGTTAGGTAAGGAGGAACCAGGTATTAGGTCTATTTGGTTATTGATATCTCTCAAGGGGTAGGTCACTAGCAGTGACATCACTATATTTTGTAAGTAGTTTCTTAACTTTATCTAGTATAGGATCATTATTATCAGACCTTATACTATCCTTGGGCTTGGAGATTAGCACAAAGGCTTCAGTTTCAGGTTCCTTCAATACTTTCAACATTTCTTTTTCACCCATGGTGATGATAGTGTGTTCTTTCTCTGCTTTGGTATCAGGCATGGGCTTCATGGTGAAGGTTTTACCATCCTTGGTGATAGAGTAGGTATTTTTCCTACAATGATGTGTGGCATCTACATCATATTGCAAAGGCCTGCCTAGAAGGATATGGGAGGCATCCATTTCAACAGCATCATAAAGTACTTTGTCCTTAAAGTCTGCTATAGAGAACTCTATCCAAGCTTGTTCAATCACTAAGGTTTGTTGACCTTTTGTTAGCCAAGAGACATGATAGGGGAAAGGGTGTGGCTTCTTAGGAAGATTTAGTTTTTGAATCATTTCACTAGATAATAAGTTTTCAGTTGAACCAGAATCTACAAGAAAATTACATACCTTTCCATGGCATTTGATCTTTGTTTTGAAAATATTCTTCCTTTGAGGAGGTTATTGGATTTGTGGTACTTGAAGGAAGACTTGTATCATCATTAAACATGTTCCTTCCTCTGGTTCTAAGTCCCTTGCATTTTCATTCTCTTCTTTCTTGCCCTCTTGAATGAGTTTTGTTCTTCTTTCTCCTTGGTTGTAATTTTTCCTCTTCTCAGGGTATCTCCCTGCATGGTGTCCCAATTGATTGCAGTAGTAACACCTTAGGGGTCCATTTCCTCTTCCTATGTTTGTTCTCCCTCTATTTAATCATCTTCTACCTCTATATTTCCCTCTAAAGTTTGAATCACTATTTTCTTTGTCTTCTTGGTCAGGGGTCTTGTTGCTATTGCCACTATCTTGTCCTCTATTCCAAAAGGTTCCTCTTCCTCTAAAGTTCTTCCCACTATCATTTCCCTTTCCCTTGTTAAAGTCTTGTTTTCTCTTCCACTTCTCCTCTACTTTGAGTTTCATTTGATAACACTTGTTTACTGATGTAGGGCAGTGTAGGCTAAGTTCCTCTTGAATGGATACCTTAAGACCATTCATGTACCTTGCTAGCTTTTCTTCTTCATCTTCTGCCACATTTGTCTTCATGCATAGTTTTAGGAAATCCTTGGTGTATGAGCCCACATCCATGTCCTTTTGTTTTAGGTTTTGCTTCTTTTTATGGAGTTGCACCCCATAGTCTTCAGGCACATATCTCTCTTTGATCAAGGCTATCATCTTGTGCCATGAAGTAATCATACTTCTCCCATTCTTCACCCTCTCTGTTTGGATGAAGTTCCACCAAGTTAGGGCTACTCCCTTAAACTTGGATCTTTCCATCTTCACTCTCTACTTCTCAGGGATGTCCATACACTCAAAGAATCTTGTTAAGGCCTTAATAGAATCCAAGGCCAAGTCTGCATTCATCTTTCCATTGAAAGTTGGTAAATCCAACTTCTCCTCCATGGTTCTTCTCCCCATAGATTTTAAGACATCTAGAAGGGATCTTTGGTCTGTAGGAATGTTCACATCCTGATCAGGGGTGTCATATTCCTCTTCACTACGAGAGGTGTCTTCTCTTCCCCTTTCTACCTTGTTCTTTAATTCTTGAAGTCTTCTTGTTAAGGCTGCATTTGCTACCCTCTGTTCTCTCACCATCTTTTCCAATTAAATATTGTTGACCCTGAAAGGGATCTCTTCATCCTCAGGAGCAGACATTTCTCTGATACCACTAAATGTAGAGTGGGCAGTAGGAAGCCTCCAAAGGCTCAATAGGAAAATATACCCCTTCAATTCCCAACTCAGAAGGGAAAGTGCTTCACACTTCTCACAAGTGTGGAACAGAGATAACTTTAAGAAACCCCCTCCTAGGAAAAAGTGTAAAATCTTGGTGAATCACACATTAATTTAGGAGGAAATTTTTCTTGATGATGGCAATTTTTTTTTCCAAATTAGGAAAATAATATAAAGGCGAAGGCGATTTTTTCCCTGCCCAATGAAAATTCCATAAAATCTTGGCAAATAATACATTAATGTGGGGAAAATATATATTGTGTGAGGAAATTTTTTTTCTTTTGAAGTAAATACATTATAATATATGAGGCGAATGATTTTTTTTTGAAAGGAAAAAAAAATTTGTTCTGGCAAATTTTATGTGCCTTTTGAAAAAATATATATTTTTTTGGCTAATCTATCGTTAAGTATGGGAAATTTTTTTTTTTTTTTGGCTAATCTATCGTTAAGTATGGGAAAAATAAATATTTTATTGGCGATTTTCAAAATATGGCACTTGTCAATGCGTCATGTGGGCCAACGCCAAATAATAAATTGTTTGGAGATTAAAAACATGTTGGTATCCATACACACAAAAAATTACATCGACACACAACCTAACAGCAAGATCCATCATTTTATAATGTTAAATGTCTTATTTGAGACCGTTTGATGATCCTAGATGAATGGTTGAAGTTTAATTAATCTGCACCATAACTATTATCTAATTAATGCAACATCATGTAATGACATCATTATTTACACGTATCAAGTCTTACATCTATTTAGGTGGACGGTTGATAATGTATCACAGTTGTCGTTAATAAAATAAATGTTTTATCACTGACACTAAATCTGGCTATTTCTAATTTCACACACTCATGCTTTTACTATGAAATATTTACAAAATTTTGAAGGAAAAATGAATTAATTAGGTTAGAGAAAGAATTAAGGACTATTTATAGATGATCTACACTTCCTTCTTCTTCAATTCTCCTTTGGTTTGGGTCTGCCTTTGCTAGTGCTTGAAAGATTGCCTCTGGTTTTGGTTTTTAGGTTGTATTAGTATAATTTCATATATTTTGGTAGTTGTTTTTTGAAGATGGACACTCCTATCCATTTGATAAGTACATCTGTGGAGGAACAGAAGGCCTTTTTGGGCCCGGTCTCAAACCAAACCCTTGAATTAGTTTGCAAGTAGTTTGGAGCCTTCACAAATGAGGCTGTGAGGATGGTGCTAGGCCATCAATTTTTGGAAAATGTCGATAGGTACCGAGTTAACACGGACATTACGTCCCATTTTTTGGAATCTCTTTTGGAACTCGGGGGACAGAAGGTGGATATGCTCCTTCTTTTAAGGAAGCTATTCAAACATGAATTCCTGGGTGACGTCATTGAGGTTGTTATTTATGCAAAATTAGGGGTGGGGATCCCTTGGGCAAGTGATATACACAAGATTTTCAAGTTAGACAAAGATGTGGCCATTCAACCTTTTCTTTTGAACCTAGATGCTCAGCAGTTGATGTACCATAGGAAATGGGTGCAGATTGGTGAGGATTTTCTTCGCAAATGGTTTATGTTGGATGACTTGGTGGACTACGAATGGTTGTATGAATTCACAGAGCTTTTCATCTCTAGAAAGTTCTACTTAGACGGAGGGGAAAATCCTTAGTGTTGTGTCCCTATGGCCTCCACCTGAAATTTTTGAAATTTTCACTATAGTAGTTTGTAGGTTTTGTCTTTAAAGTTTTTTAAGGACTTCAAGTGAAACTGTGAAAGTCTCCAAGTCTGAAATTACAAATATTGTGAATTTATAGAAAATATTAATGAAAACTTTGCAACTTAATTTCAGTTTGTTTTAATGGATTTAATTGTAAAATATGTATGTGTGAGTCGTGACATTTGTCATTTTATAATTTGTGAAATTGAAAATGAACCAAAAAAATGTTAAATTATTAATGTATGACAACATGTTATTTATTTAACATTATTTATTTGACAGTAATATAACGTAACTTTTGCATGTATCATGTGTTAGAAACACTGAGAGTGGGGGGATGAATCAGTGTTTGTCTTTTAATTACTTTTGAGCAACTTAAACATAAATCAAATATACATTGAATGAAACTTAACATAAGAACTCATAACACAAGATATGATTATTGGGAAACCTTGATCAGAGGAAAACCCTGGTGGGAATTAGTACCCACAAATATTGTACTAGGTATAATGAACCTGTTAAAGTTCCTTTGCCCTGTTAGAAGCAGTCTTTACAATATGAGTAAAATGAATTTGTTAAAGGTTTGACCCTATTAGGAGTTTTTCAAAAAACCCTGTTAAAGGTATATGGCTCACTACCCAATAGGATGAAGGCTACAACCTTCTAAAAGATGATATACACTATATCAAAATGAATTGCTATGATGACACTGTTGTCTGATTAGTTTCATGTATGCGCAAATGCTCTTACTCTCTTAAAGAGCTATATCATATACTGACTTCATCTTACTACTCTTCTATATCTTCCTCTTACATAATAATCGATGCTTGTAACATAACTTTACATTACATACTTATATGTTCATATCCGAATAGGCACAACCCAAAACAAGACTCTAGTCAGCCCTAAAAAAAAATACACAACACTTTCAAATAATTCAGCTCAAGTGTGTTTACTAAAATTCTAATTACATCATTACAAACATATAACCAAAGGCGCTTAGCCATTAAATAACAAAATAATTCACGCTGATCAAAAACACTAGTCGCCTTCCATGCTCTGTCTTCTGGACTGCTGGTCTACTAATATGCCTGTAACTTCATCATACTATTGTTCTTTACTATGCATTTCTAGATGTATCATGTACACATGTCATACAACATATATCTAAATGTGCATACGTTGACTTGATCTCTCGCATGTGCGCTGAAGTGCTGATCGTTGAATATCTCTGTCTACCCTATTTTCCATACTTAGTCATTTTGTCTTTCATGACATAAACTAAAAATGACTTTTTTTCCATGATGAAAACACAAAATGAGTCATGCATCCTCAGGAAGTCAACTTGCCAACAATCTCCCCCTTTGTCATTTATGGCAACAAAGGAATGTGGCCAAGTTTCTCAAAATGACTTAACACAAAAAATGACTGTATATCATAACATCTTTTTGATATATACATATACCTCTCCACATATAAACATTCTATATTACTCCCCCTTTGAAATTAATGACAAAGTTGTACAAAAACTTGTAAGTCTTCTACATACTTACTCCATGTAAACTTCAGGGTACACAATCTAAAGAGATTGGATCTCTTTCTGCCATAATACTTTCATTGCATCAACTGTCTAAAGATGCACGCATAGGGCATAAGTCAGTTTCTCCATCTTCATAAAATCCATGTATGGACCTTGATCATATGTTACAATGGTGGCATCAATCTGTTTGATGTTCTCATTTAAGACTGCTAGAGATGGCGCAAGTGCATTTCTCAACTGAGTTTGTCTTATTCTTATCTTGTTGATCTCCAACTTAGCTTTCTCAATCTTGTCTAACTGCCCTTGATAAACATTGTTGCATATGTTCATGTCTTGTTTGGAAGTCTCCACTAATTTTCTGATGCTTTCCACCATGATTTCTACCTCTTCTATCTTTTTAATGTACTCAGAGGTGAACTTTACTCTATCCATACAGTTGGCTATAACTTTCTTACCTTTAGCTGCTAATTCTTTCAGTATGGATTGCCCAATTTTTAAGGATTTTAGGTCTAAGGTAAAGTTCTTTACCGATTCATTCAGTCTCTCCTTTTTGTATTCATCTTCTACAATTTTAGTAGCAGAGTCTACTAGACTTGTAAAATGTGATTTGAAGTTTGTCAAAATGCTGTCCACATCTTCAACTGATTGGACTTTGGCTACTTTCTTGTCAGTAGGTACTAAGTCATTCAATATGTTTACTAATTTCAAAAAGTGAGGGTTCCTCATCACTTGTTTCTCCTTTGCTTTTTTCGTAGCAAGAACGTTGATCTTGATTAGGTCTTCTTCTCCCCATGCATCCAGACTTGTTGAATTAGGAGTTAACCTTGACAACAATGAGGTAGATGGTTGAGTGGTTGGTAAGAATATAGTATTCTGACTGGTATCCATGCATTCAATCTTTACTGGTATCTCTTTGATTGGTTTCTTATCACCTAGAGTATATTTTTCTTCATTTATGTAAATTGGATCATTGGTGGGAACTTCATCTTGTTGTGCAGATGTATCATTAGTGCACATTTCCTCAGTGCTTACAAATGCTTTATCAACTTTGTCCATGTCTTTTTCAGATGTTGTCATGGATATCTTGATATTATCAACCACTATAGTATATTTTGAGTCTTTTTCTATATCAGAAGTTATTGTTACCATGGGCACTGAAACCTATGGACCTATTGTAGGTGTATTATGAATTACTACTTCTGTAGCCTGTTTAGGAGGAGCTGGAGTTACTTTTGTAGTAGGTACTATTGATGGATACATATGTCTATCCATAAACACTTGTGCAAATGCCTTTTCAGTCTCTTTACCTATCTTCTCATACTCTTTGTTCATAATTTGTAAGGTCCTTGTCTTGGTTCTGAGATGAGGCTTCACCAGATCTAATAAAATAGCCTTCTCATCAT
>MU224028.1:655075-715266 GCA_018584345.1 Thuja plicata | reverse complement strand
AACATAGGATAAGAAGAAAAGTGGGGATTTTTTATTTAAATAAAAGAGGAGGAAATTCCTTTTAATTAAATAAAGGCTTAGGATAAAGTGATTTTATTATTTAATTAAAAGAGATTTTTTTAATTAAAAGAAAGCATGTTCTCTTAATTAAATAATATTTTTATTTTTATTTTTTCTCTTTTAAATTAAATAAGGCTCAAACCTTAAGAAATATTAAATTGATTATGATTTGATCAAGGAAATTGATATAATTGATATTGTTGATATTTGAAAATATTGATTCAGGGATTTGATAAATTGAGAAATGGGGCCCAAAGTCTAGGCGACCATTTTAGGGTGCATACAGTAGTACATTGGTATCTCAACTCCGTGTAGTTTTGCACATAGTCCCTGTTTACACTGATCTTTAAAAAGTTGTCAGGATTGTCCAAATCTATGATTTTAAGCCAGCTGGAAAATTTTACATCATCACATGATTGATAGAGATTATCTAGCATCATGCATGTCAATTTGTGAAGCACAGCATATTTTGCAATATGCATTGCTCTTTGCTGGGCCTTTTTCATTACATTTCTCATTTCCTCTAGCAGGGAAAGAATACCTACTAAGGTTAAGAGTGTCTCTACATTAGATAACCTTCATAGCAGCTCAATAAATTTGGGTAGCCCTACTTCTTCATGACTTGAGTTCATTAGACCAAGCAACGATTGATATTCTGAAAACACTCAATGCGCTGGTCCATCCAAAGAGATCCATCTAGTATCATTATCCTTTCGAAGCTTGTTCCTGTCAGTTAGTCCTTCGACAAAGTCTTGAAATTCCCTTAATCATTTCAGACTTCGACAGAAGTATTGGTAGAGCTCTTTGATTAAAACTTCAATATTTTGTACTTGACCATGCTTGCTAACAACTCCAAAAGCTAGATTCATTCTATGGGCCATGCAGTGAATGGGAGTAATGTAGGGCACACAAGAAGATTGTATCTTTGTGCAAAGACCACCCCTATGGTCTTGCATTACTGAAGCTCCATCCACTCCAACACACACCAACTTATTGGAAATCGTCATGTCATTTATACCTCCATATTCAATTAGAGATCTCTTTACTAGTTCAAATAGATTTTCAACTGTTGCATTATCCTTCATTTTAGCAACAGTTAGTAGATGAGGTTGGCAGACAAAATTGTGTACAGTATAAACATGTATGCATACCCATGAATTATTATCTACTACTATAACCTCATCTAAAGACAATGCAATAAAATTTGACTCTTTAATTTTTGCCTTTAGATCCTCTTTTTCAACATCGATAAGACAACTTGCCCATTCCCATCCACTATTTACTAACCAATGACTATTAGGATAGTTAGGAATTTTCAGAAAGTGTAATAAAACACTCAATGATGGGTAGTCTATCATAGGACACCCTATGCTCAAAATATTAAAAATAACACTTAACTGAACAACTTTTCCCATTAGTTATACTTCCAATGCTTTTCCAAAACAAGCTTCAATAGAGCGTTTAACTTGAGTGGGATTTATTTGTATATTCAGCTGAAATTCATATAATTCTACATTCCTAACATGCAGAGATTCATCCTTTGTTTTTCATCTTATCACTGATTTTTCAACTCCATCTATGGTTTTGTTTTCGTAAACTTTACCCATATGCTTCTCTATGGTGTCAATTTTTAACTGCAACCTCTTTTCCTTCTTATTTATCTTGGTGCAAATCTTACATCTACATTCTACTAGAGGTTGACCATCAATTAGACTGTACACTAGTTCAATAAATGGATACTTTGACACCCATTCTATTTAAAAATTCCTTGACAACTCCCACTTCCGATCATTTTTTGAATTGTTTTTTCTTTTCTTTTTCCCTGCACCATCATCATCTCTAACATTCTCAGTCTCATCCAGGTTGATTATATCATTATGGCTACTCTAGGTATTTAACTGAAAATCCTCTTCAAGTTCATCATGATCTGAGATATCAGGTTCACCTACCTCTTCAATATGTTGTGTAGTTTCAAGTTGTGAATCTTCAAAATCTACTTGTGATGAAGCAGCTTCCCGATTTTGGATAGAAACATTTCCAACACCATGACCAAAGTACAATGATAAGGTTCTACATTTTTCTGGCCTCTCTTGGATTTCCCCACTTGCAGGAGCCTTACCCTTATTCTTGTTACCCTTATTTTTGTTTGACATTTCCATTCTCCAACGACTTCCACTACAAAAAAAATGTTAAATTGTTGAAAAAGTGACAATAGACTATAATATATATAAATATGATTCTAGATTTATTGGCCCTAAAATCATGTCTGAGGTCTCCCTATCACTAGTGCTCCCTTACTAGTTACCAATTACCACTAAATAGTAATGAACTCAAAATTATAGAGTCGCAGAATAAGTATCACTTACCTTTGCCTCAAATTAAATTGCAGTCACTACTCGCCAATGCATTATGCAGTTGCACTCAACAGTCTAAAAATTTACTATTGATCATATGTTTTTATACTATCCTTATTTGGAAAATTCAATGGGAGGTATTAGGTCAAGGTATACAAATTTGGCAAAGCCCGCGTAATTTTAACACGTCTTGTGTTATTTGCGAGGTGATTATGGGTTGTCCAATGCGAAGGAATGATTAATAAAGTTGGTGAATTTGGGTCGGTTGAGACACGCATCCACAAAATGCCAGGCAAATTTGGGTTGGCCTATAAATATAAATGTATAAAAATATTGGCAAATATAGGCCGTCCATTTGGGTCGTGTATAAATTATAGGCAAATTTTCAAAATTTACAGGGACCAAAAATTAAATTCCATTGGCGATGATGCATAAGAAAAGTAGAAAATTAAATAAAGTGATGGGCGATGGGCCCGGGCATTGGTCCTAATATTAATAATTGTTGGACGATAGTGTCAACCTAATATATGAAAAAAATGGCCAATTCCCCGCTCGGCAACATGCGACATTCACCAATTAGCAAATAATCGCCACTAAAGTTTTTGATGGTATGGAAAAGTCTTGGTCCAAGGTTATCACAACCAAAACCCCAAGGGGAAACCTACTCACTAGGTCTCACCAAGCCTCAAACACCAACTACCATGGTTGGCCACTAAGCACTCTATCCCCAAATTATCAACAATACCCCATGAAGTGACCTTAAGGACCAGGGGTGACCTATACTCAGGGATATGGTCTATTTAGGTCCCTAACAACCTAACCCAATGGTTCTTTTCATCCTCTGCAACTTTTGAGACATAGTTGCTTCACAAACCCAACACTAGGATTGTAGCCTTTTCCCAAAGGATATTTTATTCTAAACAAGATTCTTCCACATAAACGCTAGAATGGATTAGGGATTCAGACACCCTTTATGGCCTAAGATCTTATACTTAAACACCAGAATATGAAGGTGAAGGAAAGACATGAAGACACACCAAAATGCTTTTGTAATTAGGGCTAATTAGGCCTACATTTGCACTACAAGTACCTTTTCTATGCATCCAATGCAAAATCTAATGATTGGATCATGTGAGGGTGTGTAAAAGGGTCTCCACCAATTTAGGGCCTTCGATGAATCCCCAAATAGGAGTTATGATGACTATCCTAATTCTGTGAATGGTGCATACATAGCATTATACACCTAGGGCATCATGGCAAGCCTATCTCCCTGCACTTTGGTGAACCTATCCTACAAATTCTTGAAGAAAATCATGAAAAAAATTCTTTCCACCAAGGGTCATTGAATTCCCATGGTGGAAATGATAAATACACTCAATACTTTGTCAAACCTTGATTTAGGGCCTAAAATCTAGGGCAGGAAGAATGAAAATTTGATAACTTTTGGTAGGGGGAGTATTAGATCATGAAACCAAATGGAGGAGGATAAAAAATTGGATTACCTTATTCATTTTTTCTTTCCCTGAGATGGATCTGTACCCAACTGTACAAACAGACTATTGCTCAAGAATGCAGGAAAAGGGTAGTTTCTTTATTGATTTTGTCAAAAATTAAATCAAGTTAAGCCTACCACCCACCTATGAGGGATTTTTAGGCACTCCCAATGGTTACATAATAAATTTGAACCAACTATCCATTTGGGATTTGTTTTACAAACTTTGACAAAAAGTTGTCAAGTTTGCTCAAAAGTTGCTTGACAACTTTTGAGCATTTTGAGCATATTTTGCAATTTTGCAAATTTGATGACCAAATTTGGTCTCAACCTTATTTTTGTGATCGCTAGTGGATCCAAAGCATGGAAAAAATAAAAAAAACATAAAAATATGGTCTTGGACAATCATTGACCAATAGTTGACCAAGGGCTCATAGGATGCCAATCTTGGAACTATGGTCTTACAAAGGAGTCCAATGAATAACCCATGGTTCTAACATGACTAGAGGTCATTTAGGACCTTGATGGAAACCATAAGTTCCTTAGGAACAATTGGTTCATTTATGGTGCTCCTAAACCAAGAAGGGGAAGATAAGGGAGGAGAAGGGGAAGAGAAAGGAGGGGGAGAAGACAAAGAAGACAACAAGGAAGGAATACTGGAAGAGGGGATAACCCAAGATGAATCAGGCTCTACTCTGGTACTAAATATTGCACCATATGAGCCTATCACCACCTTTACTAAACCAACTTAGTTTACTAAATAAATTCAGCCAAGGAAAAGGATATACATAGAAGAAGAAGAAGAAGAAGAGGAGGAGGAGGAAGAGGTAGACATGTCCTTCCTATCCTAAGCCTTCCATCAAGATGAATCTAGTGCACTAGCAAGGACCATATCATATGTCACTTAGGACACACATGGTCATTGGAAGGCACCGGTAGCAATTCCCACCACTGGTATCACCTAGGCATAGATAACCTTGGATGACTCCACTTTTGAGGAGGTTGATTTGGGGGAACCTACAAGGGAAGGGAGTAAGACTTTGGTGGCATTAGGAGTCAAACATGCTTTGGGTTTTATGGATAAGGATGAGGAGAAGATAAGGGCACTAACTAAGCAGAAGATCAAGGCACTAACTATGGATAAGGATGAGGAGAAGATTAAGGCACTAACTGAGCAAAATGAGGATTTAAAGAAATTCATTCACAAGATGGTAAGTCCCATTGACCCAAATTTTCTAGAAGCTGCATTACAGGTTGTCCTTGAAAAGAAAGTTGCTTCGGAGTTGCTGGAAGGAATGAATCCTTCTTTCTTACAAGCATGAATTGAGTGGAGGAATGACTTTGAACAATTTGGAGGAGTTATTAAGACAATCTTTAGATGTTTTAGAGCCATCCTGGTGGAAACCACTAAATTTTTAGACATGATGGAGAGTGACACAGGGTTATATTTCAAATTAACCAAATGGAAGACTTCCCTAAAGGACCTCAAGATAATCAGGAAGCAACACTTCAAAATTTTGTTAAAGGTGTACGAAGGCGTGGAGCTAGATAATTTTGGCACATGGATCAATAATATAGCTAAAAAAATTAAGGTTTTCAAGCAATGTCTAGACTACATATGCAAAAAATATGAGGGAGTTATGAAATGGGTGGAACAAATAGAAAATTTCTTCATAGGTATTAATTTGGAGCTATATTGAGATGAAGGACATCAGATTTTGCACCCAGGTAAAGAGATCATACAAAAATTCAAGGGTATCTTGGCAGGGGTCAGTGCAAAAGAAGACCTCCATCAACTTTTCTACTTCAAGGAAGACATGCAGAGAATGGTAGAGCATGAAGAAGAAATAAAGTTCTTTGCTTTGGAATTGAACACTTTCAAGGAGAAGCAAGAACAATGCCTCGGTAAAGTGGAAGAGAAGGAAGTGGATTATGAAGAGGTACAAGAGATATTACAAAGGCTACGGGAAGATCACCTAGAGATACTTCCATAGATGCTGCTCAAAGGAAATTATACCAGACTTAGCCAAATTTTGAATTGGGAATTTATCTAGACTTACACATTTTTGCAAGGGCCATTTTTTGGCCTTTTGAGGTCTGAAAGTACAAAATTTAGGAGGACCCAAAACCATCTTTTAGACTTAGTGAATTTTTCTTCCATCAAAATTCAGAGCAAAGGTCAGGGTTTGAATTGTGGGTCATTCCAGCACGGGATATTTTTGCATTTAAACAAAGTTTCAGATCATATTGATCCACAACTAGAGTTTGTTTTTGTATAACTAGATGCCTTCTATCAGTCTTCATTGCATAGGGGACTCCAACTAGAGATTCCAAGGGAGAACTCAAAGATCCAAAGAAAGACTGCAGTTAAAGACGATGGAGCTCCAATTTCTCTCTCTCTCTCTCTCTCTCTCTCTCTCTCTCTCTCTCTCTCTCTCTCTCTTCCTTCTAAGTTAGTTTGACCCTAAATTCATGGGAAAACTAATTGTAAATGGATATCCATGCAAACTATCTAGCATCAATTTAGTAGTAGTTTTCTTTAGCAAGCTTTAGTTTTAGTTTGTTTTCACTATTTTTAGAGTTGTTGATGCCCTAGTTTTGGGGTTCAGAGTTTGTAGATAAAAGCACTATATATTGTAATCAAAACAATGTAATACGGTCGGATCATTGATGCAATAAAGAGATATGATTGGTGTTTCATTCATTGTGTGATTATTTTTTGTTGTCTATGGGAATTTCATGAATGTGTGTTTTCTCATTCATTTCTTACAAAGAGCCAATTGGGTTTATTGTGTTTGGATATGCAATTAATTAAATTGGAGTTTTTTGTTATTCATCAATCTTGCTGTGATGAATGATTCAGAAAGATAATTTTGTTGGTTCAACGACATGCTTGTGGCTTCACGATTTTGATAGATTTTTAAAATCTCACATTTTTATATATTTCTCTCCAAATGATTGCATCTATTGGGTATAGAATTGTGACATGGTCTGATTCATATTCAGTGGGTTATGATCTTTCCATCATTTAATTCACAAAGAATGGTTCAACAATGGTTTATGTCCATTAGGATTTTATTTTCAGTGAATTTGTTTAAACTCTCGTTACCCAAATCTTTTGATTTTCTTTGACAATCTAGATAATTAGGCGATCTTCATAAGTTCAACACAGATTTGCATCATTAGTAAGATACATGCATTGATAAATTGGAAAATACAAAAAAGTACCAAAGTTGTTTTGCAGTTTGATGTCTTGAAAGTACCAGCAAAGGCCTCCTTGTGAAAATTCACATTTATCTTCAACTTAGTTTACCAATCAGGTTGTACCATGACCACAAAGAACCTTGGGAATAATTTTTTTATCCTTTCAAAAGAGGAAATCGAATCTCAAGATCCTAGCAATTGACTTGTGTAAAAACAATGCTCAACATAAGTTGGGATAGAAGGAGGGCCTAAACACTAAAAATATGGATAACATTGGATTTTTCTCTCCAAAATGGTTTGAGTGAGTGCTTAGATCATCTCCAAAAAAAGGTGAGTTCCTTGAACTCACTCATCACCACAGAGCTCGCAGAAACAAAGGAAGGTTAGGAGAGAACCCCTCTCACTATCCCAAAGAAGAGCCACAAAATCTGCTTGGACACCAATCACACATCGTTGTCCCAACTATCCTCACAACCATAAGCCAAAATAAGAACTCACAAAATCAAAATTTACAACAACCTTGTCCGATGTCTTTCTTTGCTAACACACAAAGCTCGACACTAAAATTTGTTGGGAAGCTCCATGAATTTCCCAAAAATTTGGAGACGTTTCGCACGCATTTTGTATATGGAGAATCAAGGAAAATAGAAGAGCACATCCATTCCTTCAAAAAAATTTGTAACTGCAAGGATATTTCCCACCAAGATGTCACGTGTTCCTATTCCCATACACTTTGGGGGAGTTTACATACAACTAGTACCTAAACATACCACAGGGATCTATCTCTGCATGGTTCAAGTTTGAAACCAAATTTTTGAGCTATTTTAAGTTGTATGTGGACCCTGGTACAACACATCACTAGTTCATAACAAGGAAAGACCCCAAGGAGCCCATTTCTATGTTCAATCATTGTTTCCATAAGATGCATAAAAAAATTGGAAGCTCCTTACACTATACCCGAGGCACTCGTCATACAAGTTTACTTTAAATCCCTGGACCCCTTCACTTAGATTTTTCTAAGAAGACTTCCCCCCATGGATAGGGACACAATGGAAAAGGCCTACAATAAGGCCATAATGTTTACACAACAAATGGACCCGCAAGAAGGGAACTTTGGGGTCATGCCTACCGCTTGTAACATCACTGCTCCACATCAATTTTAAATAAGAAATCAAGCTCTGGCCACTCACACACCTTTGTTGAACCCAATTTTGGCACAAATGTTCACTGCCCTACCACCATCCATTACTTATCCAGGTTATGAGGTGCATAAGACAACTTTCTTTGAGAAAAAAAAATTTCCCCCAACCAAACTTGATGCTCACTTAGCCTCCGAGTTGGATTCCGTAAAGAAAACCCTATCCCAACTCACCAATGAGCTCACTAGGATGAAGTTGAATCCCTCCCAAAACCAAAGTCGATACAAAAGGATGCCTGTTGGTCTGAATGCTTACCCCTAGAATCAAAATTGGAGTTTTAATACCTACAACAATAACAAAAATTAACATGATAAGTCATTTGGGTAGAAAAGGCCCAATAGAACATGGAACACTCAACCCAACAATGGTAGCATACCTACAGATAATACTAACACTTATGAGGTTGCTGATGCAAATTTTATCGGGGCTCCCAATCCATGCCAAGGAAATGATGAATGTGGAAGAAACCCCTACAATCAATATCCTCAGAACCCAGAGGAACCAACTGTTCAGTTTAACTTCATGATGTTTGACTCTTATGAATCTAGAAATGGGGAAAGTTCACACACCCATACTAGAGAAGAAGAGTTCATGTTCCCATTCTAGAAGGAGAAAGAACCTGAATACTCTAAGTTTCACGCCTTTCAAAATGATCATCAAAGTTTGTACAATTTGAGGAACCAAAAGGAACCTCTGACCAACAGTATACCTCTGGGTAAACAACCAACTCCACCATATCCCTGAGAAAGCAACAACCCTACACTGCCTAGAGATCCAAGTACTCCTACATCATCTCCACCAAACACATTTTCTAGTTACAGAAGTCTATCTTGGTCAACTGACAAGTACAATGTGGTTGAAGAATTGAAGAAAATGAAGGAAAACATATATATGTTCAAAATGATTCAAGGCTTCCCTTCTCAGAGAGAAGCACTCCTAAAATACCTAGCTCATTCAAAACAAGGTATAATAGCCAGTAGCACGAAGACCCCCACCTCCAATATCAATACTTCAGAATCCTTCCCTACAATGTTCAAGGAAAAGATAGGATTACCTTCATTCCTACTTAGTTTTTGAATATTTGGAGCTTCATTTAACATCATGCCCTTGTCTATTTTCTAAATGCTAGGGATGGTTCCCCAAAAAATAAACATGGTAGTAATCCAATTGGACAAGATAGAGGTCAAGGTAATTGGTGTGCTTAAATATGTGCACATTCAATTGGTCATGGACCCGAGAATACAAGAACAAATTGACATGCACATAGTGGATATTCCTGAAACTTGTGGGATACTACTAAGTCAAGAATGGACCAAATGTTTGAGAGGTTGGTTGTCCACCGACTTCACCCAGCTATGGATACCATGGAAGGGATTGAAAAACCAAATTGAAATGGATGATCATAGATTATAATGACCCAAACAAGGTCATGCTCACACAAATGGACCTAGGCACTTACCAGATGGATGATATCCTCATGTTTTGGAACATGGAAACAAAAGAACAAGATAAAATTCCCATACAAGGTCTGCTGGAAGTCAACCCCAATGGCGATATCTTCAAAAGTTTCATCAGTGGCATGATGACAAGCCTGTGACACCTAGGATGGGATACAAATCCCAAAGTTCTCCTATTACCAAGATACTATCGATTACACCAAGTGAGCCACTCAGAATTCACCTATCCCAATTTTCAAGATGCATTGTCATGTGTGCTAGAATAGATTTCCTTGCCAACTAGAGTTTTAGAAGGTCTAGGAGTAGATGTGAAGAACCCCGAGAGAGAAAATGAATGTGGCACTATCCCAAAGATGGACAGCCATACTAGTCAGAGCCCCCTTTCTAGAAGTCAAGATGGTGGATTAGATTCAAATGACAAAAACCCTACCCCTAGTGTTTTTAGTTACTGGAGTACTTCAGACGATGGTGCTTTCCCAACTTATAGGAAGCCACCATAGAACCATGAAAATAAAGACCCCAAAACTCCTAATCTCGAAGGCACTCTTGGGGTAAGAAAAGAGGAATTGGCCTCCTCAGACAACAAGGAAGGAAAGGAGAGAAAGCTCAAAATGACAAAGTTGTCAAGAAATTCCCAATAGAAGTTAAAACCCTCAAAATAGTACCCAATATGGAAACTTTGTTTCGATGGGTCCAAATGTAAACAAGGAGCCGATGTAAGAATTGAACTGATAAATCTGAGAGGTAAGTCCTTCTATGTTTCTTGTCGGTTACAAAATATAAAGTGCTAGTTCATGGAATCCTAATTTCTCATGAAAAGGGGATAACAACCTTGATAGTAGAGGGCAACTCATAGCTGATCGTCAAGTAGATCTATAGTTTTTATTCTTGTAACAATAAGATACTCTTAGCTTACCAAAATAGGGCATGGGACTTGATCAAATACCTTGAGGCATTCAATATTAAATCCATCCCAAGAAGGAATAATTTCATCACTGATGCACTAGTTGTGTCTGCTAATTCATTACACCCATTGGAAAATTCAAAACTCAAGAAGTTTTCAGTGGAACTCATTGAAGCTCTAGCTATCCCAGACATTATTACCAAATTTCAAGTCTTCCAAGATGACCAACACATCCTAGAGTTCATCATGTGCACTGGTGTATTTTTAAAATAGATCATAGACGAAGGTAAGGAAAAAGTAGTGGAAGAAGAAGATCCAAAAGTGCCCGATGATTAGGACATCATAAATTTAAGGACCAACTCATACCTAAGGGCATGGTAGAACTAGAAAGGATCTTTGATAGTGATAAGACCATTATGAGAAGACGACTAGATATCCCACACAATGGTAAATAATATGAAACATTCAACCTCGGCATAGAAGACGAACCAAGACATGTCCATATCGGGAAAGTATGTACCACAGAATAAAAGGAGAGAATGGTCTGACTCCTCTCCAAGTATCAAGATGTAATAGCCTAGAGCTATGAAGAATTGAAAACATATGACACCTCAGTCATAGTGCATAAAATCCTACTAAAACCAGATTCCAAGCCTTTTTGACAACATCAAAGACCCGTGAACCCCACCATGGAGCCTCTAATACAAAAGGAAGTCTAGAAGTTGCTAGATGCAAGAATCATCTTCCTAATCCAACATTCCATGTGGGTCACAAACTTGGTACTAGTGAGAAAGAAGACTGGCAAGATCCAATTGTGCGTAGATTTCTAAAACCTAAACAAGGCCTCCCAAAAGGATAACTACCTACTTTCATCTCTAGATGAAGTGGTGCAAGTAGTGAACAGTTCCCAGGTGATGTCCTTCCTGGATGGCTACTTAGGCTACAACTAGGTGATGGTACAAGAAGAGGATAGGTTGAAAATGACTTTCACAACCAAGTGGGAGACATTTACCTATGGACAGATGCCTTTCATTCTAATCAACAATGGGTCCAATTTCCAAAGAGAAATGGACATAGCTTTAAAAGGGCTAGTTGGGAAGTGTATTATCATCTATATGTACAACCTCACAGTCTTCTCCAAACAAATATTTGATTATATATATGACCTTAGAAGAGTCCTTCAGAGATGTAGGAAGTACAAAATTTCCCTCAACCCCAAGAAATGCATGTTTGGGGTCATAGAAGGCAAGCTATTGGTAGACATCCTCTTGGAAGTAGGGATAGTAATAAACCACAAATGGGTACAAGTCATTCTAAATTTGACTCCACCTCATAGCCACAAAGAGATAAAATCATTCTTTAGAAGGCTTATCTTTGTAAGGAATTTTATCAGTGATTTCACTGAGATAGTAAAACCTCTAAATGACATGTTGAAGAAATATGCCAAAATTCATCTTACAAGGTTGCTCGTAACAAGGTAAAGGTCCTAACAGGCCTAAGAAAAATCCCTTAATTGGGTAGCACCTAATAGTTCTATTGTAAACTCCTAACAGGGTTAAGCTCCTAATGGGGTGTACATCATTTAATGGGTACTAATCCCCACCATGGTTTTTTCTGTATTTGGGTTTCCACAAGATAAATTTGTGTGTCAACTTTGTGTATGGACTCACATGTTTATTATTTTTAATTTTTGTGATTATGATTAATCTTGTGAATATTGGTTAAAGTATAAGAGGTTGAAAATTTGGATAATTTGGTAGATTACCAATTCACCCCCTCCCTCTCTTAGTAATCTCACCTTAGGACTAACACTAAACACCTCAAAAAGTTTCCTAAACTCCTCTTCACAACCTCTATTTGTCCACTAGTTTGTGGATGAAAAGTAGAACTAAAATTTAAATCATCTTTTATCTTCCTCCAAAGTGTCCTCCAAAAAAAACCAACAAACCTACTATCTCTATAAAAAACAATGCTCTTAGGTAATCCATGTAATCTAACAATCTCCTTGAAAAACAAATCAGCTACGTGAATTGCATCTATAGTCTTCTTAGAAGGAATGAAATGTGCCATTGTAGAAAATCAATCTACAACCACAAACATAGAATCATAACCTCTTTGTGTTCTAGGAAAACCAAGTACAAAATACATACTAATCTCCTCCTAAGTTCTAACCGGTACTTTCAAAGGCATAAACAACCCCACATTATGACTATTTCCTTTTGCAAATTGACATACCTTACAAATTTGTACAAAATTTATCACATCCTTCTAAACTTGTAGCCAAAAATAGTTCTAACTTACCAAAGCTATTGTCTTATCAATACTAAAATGTCATGTTAGACCTCAATTATGTTTCTCCTTAATCAGTTTATCTCTCATAGAATTTCAAGGTATAAATTATTTACTACCTCTGAATAACATCCCATCTTGAATGAAATAATCCAAACACTTACTTCTATTAGCAATAACAGGTTCTTTACAAGCCTTCCAAGGTTTACTAAAGTCTGGATACTCCTCATACAAGACCTTCAATTCATCAAATCCCAATACTACAATCTTCATCTTAGTCAACAAAGTTCTTCTCCTACTCAAATCATATACAACTTTATTTGACACACCACTCTTATCTTTCAACAAAAATGTATAGCTCTACATGAACTCAACCCATCTCAGATGTTTCTAATTCAACTTACCTTTCCTACTCAAATACTTCAATGCTTGATGATTGGTATACAATACAAACTCCCTAGGTAACAAGTAATGTCTCCATTTCTTCAAAGCTTGTATTATAGCATATAATTCCTAATCATACACTAAATAACTTCTCTTAGCATCATTCAACTTCTCACTAAAAAAATAAACAAATTTTCCATCTTGACTCAAGACAACTCTAATTGAATTTCCACTAGCATCACAATCTACTTGAAATACCTTATTGAAATCAAGTAAAACTAATACCGATTGTTTTTTCACATTCTAATTCAGCAATTCAAAACTCCTTTGTGCTCCATGTGTCCACTTGAAATCCTTTGTATCTCCTCTCATATTTTATGTCATTGGTCCACATATTGAACTAAATTTCCTCATGAACTTCCAATAGAAACTTGTTAATCCATGAAATGATCTTACCTCTCCAACACTCTTCATTGTAGGCCACTCAAAAATGGCTTCCACTTTCTTAGTATCTATCTTTAATCCTTTAGAAGATTTTAAAAATCCCAAGTATACTAACTCCTCCTTCATTAAAGTACACTTCTTGATATTTATCAACAACTTCTCTTCCCTCAACCTCTACGATTCTTGTTTAACATGCATCAAATGCTCCTCTTTACTCTTACTGAAAATCAAGATATCATCCAAATACACAATGAAAAACTTACCCAAGAATATTTTCAAAACTTCATTCATTAGCCTCATAAAGTACTAGGTGCATTAGTTAATCCAAAATACATTATTAACCGCTCATAAAACCCTTCATTTGTCTTAAATGTAGTCTTCCACTCATCACCCTCTCTGATTCTAATATGAAGATATCCACTCTTCAAGTCTATCTTGGTGAAATAATTTGGTCCACTCAAATAATCCATCAAATCATCCATCCTTGGTAAATAAAACTAGTACTTGATCCTAATATGATTAATAGCTCTTGAATCAGTACACATTCTCAATTGTCCATCCTTATTATGTGCTAACACTACAGGAACTGCACATGGACTCAAAATTTCTCCGATCAACCCCCTCTATAACAAATATTGCACTTGCATATTGAGTTCTTTATTCTCTTCCAGTGTCATCCTATATGCTGCTTTATTAGGAAGACTAGCCCCTGGTATCAAATTCATGTAATGACTAATACTTCTTACCGGTGGTAATACATCAGGTACATTATCTGATATGATGTCAACATACTCATTCAATAATATAGTGATTTCCTTAAGATTTTCTTCTACCAAGACATTCTCTTTATACTCCTTAGGTACTAAAGAAAAATACACATTATTATGCTTCAATCCATCCAAAAACTTCCTGCCATCCACTAGATAAATTCTTGCATGGGTACATACTTCACTCTTAAGAGGTTCCTCTAAAGGTAACACTTTTTTTCATCAAATTAGCAACAATAGTGTAAAAATTCCTTCTACCATCATGCATATCTTCCCTATCATATTGTCATGGTCTACCCAACAAAATATGACACACATCCATAGGCATGATATCAAACAAAACTTCATCATAATACTTCCCAATCTTGAATTTAACTAGGCATTTTTCACTTACCAGTACCTTGTGTTCATCATGTATCCATGCAATATGATAGGGTTTAGGGTGCTTCATCCTCTGTAACTTCATTTTTTCAACCAAATCCTCTAAAGCTAGATTATCAAAACTGCCACTATCTATGACAACATTACACACCTTGTCTTTTTCCTTGCATCTAGTCTTGAAAAAATGTTTCCTCTATATAGGTCTCCTCTCTTTTTCTCCATGGTATAGGATTCTCCTAGTCATCAAGGTTGCAACTTCCTCTTTTTTTTTTTTATTCACCAAAATGGTGGACTCTTCATCAGAAAATGTTGTTCTCCTACTACCATTTTTCCTCTTCTCAGGGTTGTCTTGCTTGCATTCAAAGGCTCTATGTCCTAATTCACCAAATTTGAAACAAGTGCCACTAAACTTCCTCCTTTCACCACTACCTTTCCATTCATTCTAGTAGGAAATCCTATCATTCCTCCTATACCAAGCATTGTATTTAACTTTTGACTCACTTTTTCCCTGATCTGCAGAAGATCTACATCTACCTCTTTGAAATATTCCTCCTCTGCCTCTTTGTTTTGAAAGGAAACTAAGTGTACAGAAAATAGTTCCCTACGCTAAACTCCCAAGAAGAGGATCATGAAAATTCAGATTTAACCCTTATCAATTACAAAATGACAATACAATAAGAGGCATACATAGAAAAATGAGAATGACACAATGATTTACCCTAGGGAAAACCTTTCGGTAAAAAACCCCAGCACTCCAAAACCTGCACAATATATTATTCAAAACTATTACTGTTTACAATACATTTGCAATGCAAGTTCTTCCAGGAGATAATCAACACTTGAAGACAAACCCAACAGCATAAAAAAATTCTAACAATACACTAACTTCTCTTCTGGTTCACAACCCCAAAACACGCTTATATCATGTGCTTCCCTTTTTAGGGAAACTTCCAAAAGACAACCATATTAGGGTTTTACCATTCTCTGAGAAAATAGGAACCCCGAACCCCACGGTTGTAGAAGAGTGTACAGTACTCAACATGATCAGTTGCCACATGTCTTGCATGTCTTCACCCATCATCGAGTCTTCCACAATTAGCTCTTACAAATATTAATGACCATCATAGGAATCTGTCATAATTGTTTCAGTCATGATTACCTTACACATTGTCCAAAGTGCCGACATTTGGAAAATATCAAATGTAAGGAAATATACAAGGTTGAGACAACTTATTCCTAGCATTCTCCCACTTGTCAAACACCTTGTAAGAGCCAAAGGAAATAACATGATTTAATTGCTATAGGCCAAGAGGCCCATAGACTTTGAACACCATCTGAACTTCTCTATGCCCACAAATTTTGTCAATGCATCCGCAACATTCTTTACTGTATCTACCTTCTCCAAAATTCCATTTCCATCCTCTACCATATCTATCACAAAGTGAAACCGCACATCAATGTGCTTAGTTCTAGCATGGAAAGTTGGATTCTTTGCAAGAAAAATAGCACTTTGACTGTCACAAAAAATTGTAATATGTCCTGTATCAACACCAACATCTGAACACAGTGTCTTAAGCCAAATGGATTCCTTACAAGAATGAGTAGCTTCCATGTACTCTTCTTTTTTCATGGACAAAGCGACCACAGGTTGCCACTTACTCATCCAACTGATGGCACCACCAAACATAGTGAACACATAGGCACTGGTGGATCTCCTGCTGTCAATGTCACCTGCCCAATCTGAATCCACAAACCCATGAATACAAAATCAATGCAAAGCTCCAAAAGAGTTTCCATGATAGCATATGGAATACTCTAATGTACCCTTTAGATATCTGAGCACTCTCTTAACTGCATCCCAATGTACCCATCTAGGTTTAGCCATAAACCGACTCAGGACTCCCACTGCTTGGGCAATGTCTGGTCTAGTATAGACCATAGCATACATAAGGCTGCCAACTGCACTCGCATAAGGTACTTTGCTCATTTCCTCCACCTCACTAGGAAATTTTGGACAATCATCCATAGATAACTTTGTTCCCATAGAAATAGGAACACATAATGGTCTGTAATCTGCCATGCTAAACCTGTCCAAAATAGACTTCACTTACTTACTCTGACTCAACCAAAGTTTTTTGTTAGATCTATCTCTGTTGATTTCCATTCCCAAAATATACTTGGCTGCCCCTAGATCTCTCATCTCAAACTGTGCTGACAACTGAGACTTCAAATCAGAATTCATACACATACCCTTCCCAATCAACAACATATCATCAACATATAATGCAATAATAAGAAGGCAATAATTGTCAACTTTGAAATAAACACAATGATCTGATTTCGATCTCAGAAAACCAATTGACAACACAAAGGCATCAAATTTAAGGTACCACATCCTAGGAGATTGTTTCAAACCATACAGAGACTTCTTTAATTTTCAAACCAAAGACTCTTTACCTTTGTGAATATAGTGCTTAGGCTATGACATATAGATCTCTTCCTCCAAATCATCATGAAGGAAAGTTGTCTTTGCGTCCGTCTGGTCTACCTCTAAATCATACAATGCTACTAGAGATAAAATAAATCTAATGGATTTAAGATTTGCAACAGGAGAGAATATTTCACCATAATCAGTTCCCTCCAATTGTGAATACCCCTTTGCAACCAATCTGGCCTTGTGCTTCTCAACACTGCCATCTACACAGAATTTCTTCTTAAACATCCATTTGCTTCCAACAAGTTTATGTCCTTTAGGAAAAGGTACTAGATCCCAAGTTTTTTTCTTCTCCAATGAATCCATCTCATCATCCATGGCCTCAATCTAGGAACCTGCATCTTCCATACCTATAGCCTCTTTCACAGATCTAGGCTCATCAATGTTTGTAATCAAGGCATAAGCACAATTGGAATCTAACATAGAAAATCCAAACCTCTCTAGTTTATTTCTTTCTCTGGTGGATCTCCTCAAGGGCTAAGGTTGAGGTTGTTCTACCTGTTCTTCTAAATTTTTAGAGTTTCTAGAGCTCTCCTCATCAACATATCCATCATGGTGTCTCTGTTCAGTCTTCTCAAGGGTAGGAGGAAACTGAACAACATCTTCTTTCATTTCTTTTTCATCTGGCTATAGCACAATAGGAGAAGGTGTTGGTTGTCTAAAAATAAAATTTCTTCTATACAACACCTTACCAATCATAGGATCCCAAAGCTTGTATCCTTTCACACCAATACTGTAGCCGATTAAGATACATTTTACAACCTTGTTTTCCAACTTAGATCTTCTCTCCTTAGGCACATGTGCATAAGCTTCACAACCAAAAACATGAAGATGTCTAACTGAAGGCTTCTTACAAGACCACACCTCCATGGGTGTCTTACCAACAAGAGATGATGTAGGAGATCTATTAACCAGATAGAAAGCAGTGGCCACAACTTCATCCCAAAACCTTTGTTCGAGGCCAGCTCTACTAAGCATACTCCTAGCCTTCTTCATCAATGTCATGTTCATTCTTTCTGCAACTCCATTTTTCTATGGGGTATAAGAGTTGTCTTATGCCTCTCGATCCCTCATTCTTTATAGAACTGTTCAAACTCTGCCAAACAAAACTCACCACCATTGTCAGTTCTCAAACACTTAATTATTTTACCAGTCTGATTCTCTATGAGAGCTTTAAATTCCTTGAACCAACTGAAAACATGTGTCTTGATTTCAAGGAAATAAATCCATATCCTTCTACTGTAATCATCTATAAAAGATACAAAATATATAGATTTGGAGATTCAAGGAACTTTAACAAGACCAAACACATCTGAATGGATAAGATCCAAAATACTAGAAGACTTGTGAGAATTGGAGTAAAACTGAACACAATTTTTCTTACCATAAACACAGTGTTCACAGAAGTCAAACTCAAGACTACAATCATTTAACCCCTCAATGAGGTTTTTATTTTTTAGGGTTCTGAGACCCTTCTCACCAATGTGGCCAAATCTCATATGCTACAACATTGTATTTTTTGTAGGAAGTTTGCCTTCCAAAGTGTTAGCACCCTTAGGTACACTTGTTGTACTACCATCGGAACCCATTACCATAGACTTCTTCACTACTGGTACAGATGGTGGAGATGAAGTGTCTGTTGCTCTCTTCCTTGAGACATAAGAACTATTGCACTATGAAGTGCAAGCATCCAGCTGAAATAGGGTACCTCTCCTAGTACCTTTCACGAACACTATAGCTCCTCTAATCATCTTGCATCCATCTTTTGAAAAAACAACTTCCACACCTGCATCATTCAACATACTTATAGATAATAGGTTTTGTGCTAAACCCAGGATGTGCATTACCCTGTTGATCCACTTTACTCGTCCATCAGGGAATCTGATAGTGACTCTTCCTTGTCCATTTATCTCTAGGTGAGAATCATCACCTAGGTACACCTTTCCACCATCGAACTCCTTGTACTTTGAGAACCAAATTTGATGAGAGGTCATGTGAAAAGAAGCACTTGAGTCAATCAACCACACATCATTAGATGCATGAGTGGCCAAGGCTGCGACAAAAGCATCACCATCTTCTTGAGATTTTTCAGAATCTAAATCTAGACTTTTCTTCTTCTTCTTTGGCTCTTTGCAATCCTTACGAAAGTGCCCAGTCTTACCACAGTTCCAAAATGTTACCTTAGACTTTCCAGGAGTCTTTGATTTCCCACAAGATTTAGATCTACCCTTTTTAGACTTATTTTCATTTTTCTTTCCTCTGTCTTTGGATCTACCATGAACATCAAGGGCTTCCTTGGTTGAATCAGAAGTCTTTCTTCGCATCTCCTTAGATAAAAGTGAAGACACCACATCATCCATTTGGAAAGTGACAATAGTACTCCCAAGGGCCATCACAAGATGGTCCCATGAATCTGGCAAGGAACATAGCAGGGTCATACATCGATCCTCCTCCTCCAACTTGACACCGGTTGAATTCAACTGTGCAATCAACATGTTAAACATGTTGATCTGCAATGGATCCTCCTTCCTCCATTCTCAGAGAATACAACTTCTTTCTCAGGAAAAATTTGTTCACCAAGGACTTGGCCTGATACACAGACCCAAGCCATGTCCACAATTTATTTGTGGTCTTCTCATCAAGAACATTCAGGAGAACATAATCTACTAGATAGAGTCTAATGAGACCCTTAGCTTTCTGATCCTTGAGATCCCAATCTTCTTGAGGCATGTTTACTGGTTTTATATCATTATCAACCACCTCCCATACATCACGGTCTACGAGTAGGTCTTCCATCTTGAGTTTTGACAACTCAAAGTTTGTGCCTTTGAACTTTTCCACCTCCATTCTACTATATGAAGAACTTTCCATCTCTTCCTCCAATAAGGTTATGAATACTCTACAACAATACTCCCAATGAACTGGAGATTAGCTCAAAAAACCTGTACCCTAACAAATAGAACCAAAACTGGCCAGGCTCTGATACCAACTAAAAGTAAACTAAGTGTGCGGAAAATAGTTCCCTACGCTAAACTCCCAAGAAGAGGATCGTGCAAATTCAGATTTAGCCCTGATCAATTACAGAATAAAAATACAATAACATGCATACATAGAAAAATTAGAATGACACAATGATTTACCCTGGGGAAAACCTTTCAGTAAAAAACCCCAGCACTCCAAAACCTGCATAATGTATTAATCAAAACTACTACTGTTTACAATACATTTGCAGTACAAGTTCTTCCAGGGGATAATCAACACTTGAAGAAAAATCCGGTAGCATAAAAACTTTATAATAATACACTAACTTCTCTTCTAATTCACAAACCTAAAAAATTCTTATATCATGCACTTCCCTTTTTAGGGAAACTTCCAAAAGATAGTTGTATTAGGGTTTTACCATTCTCTGAGTAAATAGGAAGTACAATACTCAACATGATTGGTTGCCACATGTCTTGCATATCTTCACCCATCATCGAATCTTCCACAATTATCTCTTACAAATATTAATGACTGTCATAGGAATCTGTCATAACCGTTTTAGTCATGATTACCTTACACATTGTCCAAAGTGCAGACACTTGGAAAATATCAAATGTAAGGAAATATACAAGGTTGAGACACCTTATTCCTAACATATTTTTGGTCATGTCTTCTGTTAATATTTTCTTCAGCCTTCAAGACCAACTTGTAAGCCTCTTCCACACTCCTAATCTACAACATACTAATTTCATCTTGTATGGACATCCTCAAACCATTAAGATACCAAGCAACTTGTTCATATTTATCATCTATATGACCCGATCTGATGATCATCTTGTATAGAACCTTAGTATAAAATTTAACTCTTAGGTCTCTTTGCTTCAAGTTCCACAACTTTCTAAACATACTTACTTGGTAGTCCTTAGTAAAAAAATTAGCCTTCAACTTATTCACCATCCTCTCCCAAGATTTGATCTTGTATTTACCCTTTCTTTGTTGATATGTCTACAAATGTTCTTGCCATAGGGATGCATGTCCTTTCAACTTATCCTAGGCATACTTTACCTTCTTCTCTTCATTAGTCTCTTCAAGTTTAAAATACTTGTCCATCTTTGTGATCCAATCTATCAACTCATCAGCATCTAGGTTTCCATTATAGTTAGGTGGATTGAAATGAGGTCTCTTATTAACATTAGTCAAGGATATAATGAACCTCTCCTCCTCATGATTAAACTCCAACTGTGCATCATTGTTCTCTCTACTATTGGTTATTGATTTTTTTCATCTCCTTCTTCATCACTTTCATCTTCTATATGTTTCCCTCTACTTTGAGAAGTGTCTACTGCTTCCAATCTAGAAAACATTTGTCTCAAAAATTCTAAGACCACTGGATCTAAATTCCTAGCTCCACCTCTAGCATTCCTCCTAGTCATCCTCACAATCCTTAGTAGTTGTAGGTCAGATCCTTTCAACCTTCACCCCACAAGAAAACCCTATGTTGAAAAACCTTTCTCTGATACCACTTGATGTAGTCAAGGATGGAGAAACCTCAAAAGATAAGTCTAATTCTTGTAACTGATTCAACACAATGGAAAAATAACAATAACAACAATCCATGATGGATAGAATGAATATCAACCTTCTATTATTCTTAGAAAATCAATTATAATAGGTCTACAACATGCAGTCTCACATGCCAAACATAAATGCATGTTTATGATTATAAAACCTCTTACAAACCCTAGCCAACTACACCAAATAATCTTATTAAAATCACCTATCACTTAGGAATAGGTGTATAAGATTATAAAGCCAATCGCAACATCACTCGGCACAGAAAAGATCAAATTTCCCAATAATTGAGAAAACATGTTACAACAATAAGGTCAAGACCCAAGTCATCTAGAACAACCTCCAATGAAGGCAATATGATATGTGATCATACAAATAAGTCAGCCTCAAACATAACAATGAGCTGGCACGATCATGCACGGAGATTCCCATCGATGGATTGGAAAACTGATCGGTAATACCATGACTGGACGGTAAAATGAAGAACAAGACAGTCAAGCAAAGAATTGGAAAAATATCTACCCTGTTGAATACAAATGAGGTATGATCATAGGATAAGGTTCAATAAAAATCCTTGAACACATAGAAGCGAGTGCAACTCAAAAGAACAAGTATAGATCTACCGCACATAGAATCACTAGACTGATCAACAGGAAAATAATAGGAAACAAATATTTATGTTTGATGCAAGATTGCCAAGATCCCAAGCTTCTCCTACATCAGGAAGGAAGTTAATTTCATGAGGAGGAAATAAGGGAAGAATCCCTTCAGGAATAGTAGAATATATTTGAAAAAGAAGAGAAACCATTAGAAGATCAAGGATTTTAAGGAATTGATGAGAAAATTGTTGTTGAAAAATTGAGGACATAGACATCACATCTGGAGGAATTAAAACTAGGCACAAGTAACATAGGCAATGGGAAGAGGATATATGGGCATACTCCACCTTCTTCTCTCACTTTTCATACTATGTCTTTAGATTTTTATAATAATATGTTGTATCAAAAAACTGAGTGGGAACTTGAGAAATCCAAGATAAAGAGAATTATTGGTAATAAAAAAAGGGAACTTGAAAACAATGATGATGAAATAGCTACATTTAAGGAAAAGGTGACCACAATAACCACTTTGGTCCCATAGTTAATGCAGTTTAGGGCACCTCCAAGGGTTTATGCACTGTATCTAAAATAAATCTATTTAAATTTCAAGTTAATGAGGATTGTGAGAGATTTAAACCCTTCTCTGGAAACACCTTAGGAGTTTTATCAAGCATATGAGTCTTCTCCTTCAGCCATAAAGAATCTTCTATGTGAGTTATATTTGGATAAATTTGTTGTTCCTAATGACAAAAATTGGAATCCATTATTTTTTTGGAGATATTCACATGAGGGAATTCCTAGATCCAAAATGAGATCAATTATGGTGTTCAGGATAGGCCACATAGGGAAGATGAACAAAGTATTCCAATGACACTAAGAGCAGAGTGTCATGAGAATCATATTCTACATTATGCTTGGAAAAAAGTTATGTAATTCCCAAAAGATATAAAACACAAGAAAATGATTTTATCCTTGAGGGAACAAGCATTCAGAGAATATGAGTAGATGATAAGAAATGAGGGACATATAGTCCTCAACCATCTCATTGAGAGATGGAATAGTTTGACAGAGGAACTTAAAAAGGGTGAACCACATTCACTACAGAACTATCATATAGTAGTACAGAGATCCCTGAGGTATATTCAGTTGGGAAGGACAAAGGCACATATATGGATACCAATAACTTTTTAGCCTCCAATACTCTTATGACCCTTATTGAATAATGTAGAGGATAGTGTTGCCTTCTATCTTTCAAAAAAATAATCTAGATGGAAGAGGTTGGAGATAGTGAAATTATTCTACTAGAATTTAAATAATGGTGGAGGAGGAAAAAATTCAACCAGTGACTATAGGATTACTGCCAGAGTTGGGAAAATTTTTGTTTCTAGAGGACCAACAAGGGTTTAGTGGGGGTAAAATGATGAGCCCAAGTAATGGTTTAGTATTTATATCATTTTTTGTACTTTCTCTATCTTGATCACAAGGTTATGTCATACATAGTGTCATGGACATAGTTTCTAGTTATCTTTGGTCAACTTTATGGACTTTGCACCATGAACTTAAAATTATACCTTAATACCTTTATGATGGATGATAGACCCTCTTTTAGAGTTATATATATATATATATATATATATATGCTATCTTAAATTATGGTTTAATGAATGGTTACTCTAGCAATGAATGGATGTATATGTGGTGCATATATTTTGTGCTTATTAACATTATGATGCAGGGTGATTAATAGAGAAAACATTAGTAAATGACACTCGTAGTAGGTCATGCCTTTAGAGACCAAGTCAAAGTAGTTCAAAAAGGATTGATATTTGAAGTAGTCTAATGGTGAACTGATTACAGCTTATGAAACAAGTCAAATGGTCACTATTAATGTGGAATCAATCTAGGAAGTAGTGGAAGCTATATTTTATCCTTGTGTAATTGAACAATTAGTTTTCCCTCATTTGGTGGATGGTTTTCTCCTTCTTTCTAATATTGTAATAATTCTAATCCACCTATTCTCTTGGGTGTTGATTTGTTATTGGTTAGTTAGTTAATAGGTCTTGTTATAAATAAGTAGTTGTACTTATTGGGAAGTTAGCTAAAAAAGAAAAAATATTCTATGTGATGTAGCATTTATATTCTCAATACAGTTTTAGTTAATTTTAATTTATGCTTTGCAATCAAGTACTTTTTCCAATATGAATAAAGCAATGATGTTTTGAGTTCACAGTGTGTAATTGTGTTCTGGATTTATTCATCCAAGGCGGCCCACTTAGTGAGTAATCCATTTTAATTTTAGCATTATTTTCATTTAGGTTCATTTATAATTTTGGAGTTTGTCTATTCCTGTAGCCACTGGAATTAATTTCATGTGACTGTTCCTATAGCCAAAGCAGATGGAGTAGTTTCCTTCCTGCACATCCTAAACATTTTTGTAGCTGTTTTCATAAGATTAGTTCTAGAATTTGAATTATGTCAAGAACTTGAATTATTTCAATTCCAAGTATTTACCTTTCAGCACTAGTTTCCTTAAGCTATAAGATAACATGGCCTTGGTAGGAACTTAGTGCACATATAGTGTTGACCCATTTCAAGTTCACGTACCCTGGGTTGACAAAGTAAATGATCCTTCTCTACAAGAAAGATCACTACTCAGCTTGGATGTCCAATTTATGAACTAGGGATTTCTCAAAGATAATAATGTTTTTAGAGGGAATTAAAGCTTCCCGTGGGATCCTACCATTTTATAGGATGTATTGGAGGGAGGGGTGGGAACTATACCTAAGTTGTGTTTTGTAACCTAGTTATTGATTTAATTTTGGAGTCAAATACAAATCACCTAAACTCATTGTTGTTCTATAAAATGAGGCACAAACAAGAAGTGAGGGATTGACATGACAACTAAGGGGTTATTATTACCCAAATTTTCCCCATTATGAAAATTTTGGCTACAGGTGGAGTAAATGAGGCTCCCATGAGGGTAGAGCCCATCCTGAGAAGAATCTCTAAATTTTCTGGTCTAGGTTGTGACCTCTGCAAATCTCTTCAGTCTCTGTTTTTCCCCAATTCATGAAAATAACCTAAGTATAAAAAACCCTATGAATTTGGTATAACCCTAGTTGCTCAGCCATGCCTTTCTATTTTCTCATTACCTTTTTGGGCTTCTTAAGTTCCTTATATTCCATGTACGTATTTTGCCTTGCCTTTAGTCTCCAAGTCTCGTAATCAAGAGGAATATTGTGACGTCAATTGGCGATTTAGAGACTTCCTTCAGTCGTCAGGTTTCATGATGTAACTCAAAGTTAACCAAAGATCATGATATCTCACAACTCAATGTATTTATGACCCCATAGACATAACCCCAGTTTGAGGCTGAGTAAAGGTTTAAAGTCAAAGTCTAAAGGGTAAAGATTGAGTAGTTCTTGTTTAATCCAACAATTTGCGTAATGGCTTGATTAAAAAATACAATCTATTTAATGTATAAGCCATTACGCCATGGTGCCACATGTTCCTGATCAGATGTATGCAATCACCAGGTCTTTTGAGAGAACCACAGTTAAGCAAAAAGATCAGAGATCATGAGATTGCATTGTTGCTAGGTCTCTGAATAAACTGGAGTCAAAGGTGAGTCAGGAGTAGAGAAAGGTAAAGACCGAGAAATTTATATCAAATCTGATGGTCTATGTAATGGATTGGCTATAAGATGTGAAAGATCTATCCCATAAGTGATCAAGTCATGATGAAATGTGGCAGATGTGCTGGGTCAGAACAATGACAGAGTGGAATTTACAACTCAAATGGTCGTAGGCAAAATAATAAAGGACAAAGGCAGTCATGAAAAATATGAGATCGACGGTTGCATTTTAAAGAGGAATCAATTTTGAATCTTGGCCGTGGATGAAATATCTCATGCCAGCTGTGATCGTTGTCTTTCAAATATTTAAAAAATTCAAATATCTGATTTGAGTAGTTATGATAGAAATGACTTGCAGAGAAGTAGATGGATCGGCCGAATTCTTAGAGGCAGAGTTATGGCAATGGGAAGGATTTTTAAATAGATATCAGATCATTTCAGATATTTAATGATGCATTTATGAGAAGAATTGATAGTATTAGGATTTTAGATTATTGTATTGCAGTTGTATTGTAACCCTAATTCCTAAATCAGATTGACTCCTGAGCCTGTGTGCTAGAGGATTAGTCTATATAAGTTAGTTTTCAGAGCTTTTTAGCAAAAGATTTTTCCTTGCTTAGAAGTTATTCGTGGCATTTTTTCTACCATCTGAATTTTAAAGTCTATAATCTTTCATTGATATTCAGATATTGCAAAGGATTTTTGTGATATTTTTTTGTCCCTGGGCTTTCTTGTCTGAATTTCTCTTACTGGATTAGAATATATTGAATGAATTTTTAGAGAAATATTAGAGTTCTTGAGCCCTATTTCTTTCTGTAGTATCATGTACTATTGTGGATGATTTGATTTAGATGATTTTGTGGATATTCTTCAGTCCCCTGTCATTTTGTCTCATTCCTGTGCCTGATTGTAGAAGTGGATATTTGTTTGCAGGTCATAGTCCATGTCTACTTATAGTGAATATGCTATTGTTTGTGAAATTACTTCTTTCCCTGAATAGCCACTGTTTATCTCATACCTCTCTATGAAATACTTATGCAAGCCTATCTAGAAAGTTGTGTTCTATTAGATTCAAGTTCTCTTTCTAAGATTGATTGTTGTCTTTTAATTCATAAAATTACCTTCGGTGTATCACCTAGTAGAATAATTTGCTTTCAGTTATTTCCTTTTCTGCATTCCTTCTATCCATTTTCCCTCAAGAATTTACTTTCATGTTAAGAAGAAAATTTGGGTGATTATCCAAGAGGAACCAACTTAGAACTTGGAGGTCTCATTTCAGTTAGCAAAGGTCCCACAGCTAGAAATGATTGCCATGTTATACTAGATTATCAAGACTATGAGAGCTTGACCTAGGGTGCAAAATTTAGTGTATAATAGTTATATTTCAACATTTGTAGTACAATATGAACTACCAGTCATGGGAAAAAAAGAAGGGCTCAAAAAATGGAGGGACAAAAGGAAAACAACAAATAAAATGTACTTGATGGTACCTATTAAACATAAAACATGACTAACCTAATATTTACATGGAGGAAAGGAGAATCATTAATGGAAATATTTAAGATGGATTCTATTTATGGAGATCTTGAAGGGGTTACCTTCCATATATTATAGTTTAAAAGTTTTGTCATCTTTACAATTTGTAATGTGGAAAGGACCCTCCCATAAGGTGCAAAACTTTGTGTATTGATCTAGCTTTCTTTCTCTTTCATTGTACATTAGGACTACATTATTTTCCTTGAAAATTGGGTCTGACTACCTCTTCTCAAACCACCTTTTGATAACTCCTTGGTTATGTGTAAGGGTTTTGTGGGCTTAGTCACACTGCTCTTATAGATTGACAAATTCAGCCAACCTTAAATTCATGGTGCCATCCTCTTCAACCTCTATAGATTTGAGAAGCAGTAGGGTGGGAATGTCCATTGAAATTGGAAGGAGTGACTCCTTTCAATAGATTAGTTCATATGGTAAGATCTATAGGACTTGGTTTAGAGTAATTTGGTATACTCATAAAGTAGTGTGAAAGTGCTTGTGCCATTCTCGCTAGTGCTATGAGCCAACCCTCTTTATGATTCTTATTAAGTTCTTATTATTTGAATCCACCAACCCATTTCCCTGAGGGTAATAGTTGGAAGATGTTTTCAAGAAAATGTCATTTCTTAGTGCAAACTCAAACATCTTAATTTCCACAAATTCTCTTTCATTTTCTAAAAAAAAAAATTGGGGGGTGGGGGAAATCTTGGCACCAATCATTGGAGGAAACTAACAATTTTATTTTTTGTAGTGTTCTTGAGTGGTTCTTATTTTTCCCATCAAGTGAAGTAATATGTAGTAGTTAGGATCTACCTATGTCCAACACTTGAAGGGAGATTAATCATGTTGATGAAATCTAAAACCCATTTGGAAAAGGGTTCATCAACCATGATGGGTTTCAGAGGCATGGAAGAATTATTTCATCTTCTGATGAAGAATTGGTACTTTTCACATTTTAAAACCAATACAAAGCAATCAAGAAACATGGTTCGCTAGAAATAACCAACCCTCATAATTTTTATGTATTTTTTTTTTTGTTGAATAATGTTTTCTTGAGGTTCCATTATGGATTTCTTCTAGTATTTTATGCCTCTGGGTTTCATTTACACACCTTAATAGGATTCCATTGAAGCTTCTCCTAAAAAGAAAACCTTCAACAAGGAAATTTTTGACACCTTGCAACCTCTAATAATTTTTTTTTTGAGGGGAGGTAAGAGGGATACGTACCAGTCTACATAAAATTTGTTCGAACACTACACAATTCTTTTTTTCTCTGACATAATTAACAAGGATCAATTCCTCTACTTTTTAAGCTCCTCCAACCTCTTTGGCAATATATTTGTAGAGGCATTTTCCCTATATAACCTTAGTTGGGTGGAATTCTATGTCATATTCCATAATTTTAGTGATCCAATTAGCTCTCTTTTTAGTAATCTTTCCTTCCATGATATATTATCGCACACTAGGATGTGAAACATACACCGTGTGTCTATCATAGAGACCATATGTCTAATTTTATTGAGGCCTTTCACCATAGAAAAGGCTTGTTTCTCTACAAAGCTATATTTGACCTTATAATCCTTGAGCGTCCTAGAGTAGAATACAACAAGGTGTTCTTCCTTCTTATTTTTCTCCCTTTTGAGTGAGAATGACAACAAGGTTGTATTAACTCCCATGTACATACATTATAAAGTCCTTGGAGAAATATGGATTTTATAATATTGGGGAAGTAGCTATAAATAATTTTATCTTCTCAAAGTAAACCTTCTCCTCTGGGGTCCATCTAAAAAATTGTTCCATTTTGGGCATCAAGGTGATAGGTTGCATCATTTTGAAAAGTTAGAAATAAATCTACTGATGAAATTAACCTTTCCAGGAAAATATTGAATTCATTTCTTGTTAGAAGGGAGTGAGAGTTCTAAGCTATATTTTACCCACCCATGATCTGCAGATATCCTTTCTTTAGAGACTATGTATCACAAGGGTTTTCCTTGTGAAACTCCAAATACACACTTCTTTAGATTCAAGGAAATTTGAATTCTTGGCACTTCTAAAAAGAATTCTCAAGCTGATTGAAGTGATCCTCCTTACTCTTTTAAAATATGGTCAAATCATCCAAGTAGATTATAATTATTACGTCCATCGATTATTTGAAAGACGTCTCAATGACATTTTGGAAAGTTGCTCCTAAATTAGAGAGACCAAAAGGCATTTTCATATAAGAAAATGCTCCCCACTTAGTAGTGAATATTGTTTTGTATTGGTCATCTTCTACCACCCAAAATTGGTTATATATAGAGAAACCATCTAGAAGAAAGAACATTTATGATCTAGCAATAGTTTGCAATATTTGTTCCATTGATGATAGAGGGTGATGGTCCTTTAGGGAAGCTTTGTTAAGATCTCAAAATTGATGCAAAGGTGGATATCACCATTCTTCTTACAGATGGAAACCAATTTTGAAACCCACATGATATGCTTGATCGGGTAGATAATTTTGGACTCAATCAATTTGACGAGCTCTTGTGTCATCGGGTCCTCTATCTTGGGATTGTCCGACCTCTATTTCTATCTAATAGTCTTTACTCTATATATCAAGGCAACAATATATTTAATAATGTCTCTATTGTATCCATTTAGATAATCATACTTCCATGATATGACTCCCTTGTACTTCTAGCACATGGATTTATGCCTTTCTCTGTCAAGTTTGGACACTTCTTTTCCCACCTTCAACTTTATACCATCTTTGACTTATAGATATTCATAATCCATCTAAATCAGGACAAACTAGTGTTTGTCTCTTCTGACATCATCACAGTCAAATAAAATCTCCAAGGTTATTAAGCCTTGGGGAAGTTTATTTCCTTTGAGTTGGATGACTTGGTACTCATATGCTTCTTCAATTTTGGGTTGCAACTAATTGATAAATTCCCCAGAATGTTGAATGAATAAGGAAATCTAGTCATCACCCCCAAAAACTTGCCAATGATTATATTTGTCTGGAATGGAAGGTCTAACTATCACATAGATTGAATTCTCATTCATAAATAGATTTATAACATATTCCAAATGGGAACTGATTGTTTCTAATTGGTTAGCCTTAGTGTTCTGCTTCCTCGGAATGACTTGGATATTAAAAGCATCAAAGATTTCAATAAATTCATATACTCTATGTTGGTAAGACCTCATATGGGGGTTCTTAGCTATAAAAGCATTGATTAATTACTTCACTATTAATTCAAAATCACTAAACACTTTCAACCTCTTGATTCCCATTCCTTCAACAAGTCCTAGTACTTAGACTAGTCGTTCATACTCTACTTCATTGTTTGTTTAACTAAACTAAAAGCAGAAAACCTTCTTTACTTCTTCTCTTGAGGGAGACATCAGATGAATACTAGCACCTGAACTAGTCTAACATCCAACTCCATCAAAATACATCATTTATAGCTTAGATGACTAAAGGTTAATTTCTTTGTATTCTTTATCATCCGTGACTCTTGGTTTTGGGTGGTCTTCATCAAATATTAAATAAGTACCCAATCCTGTAGCATTGATTTTTTTGAAGGGATCATTCTCAAATAAATTATTCAATAAGACTTCTTCTTCTTTGGTTAGAGTTATGGTCACCTCTGCACCCTCCAACATTTCAATAAATTTTATCTCTTCCTTGGAAATAGTGTTGTGGGTGGTTTTGAACTTGAGCACAAGTTTGATACTACATGATTATTATACAAGGGTTCCCAAAATACCTTGCATTTAGCTCCATGTTTAGTTCTTGGTATCAAATGGCTAGTCAAGTGACATATAGCCTCCTATTTTGGCAGTAAAATATCTCAAAAGGAAACCACCAAAATATGGGGAATATCAATGACTACATCTTATTGAGCTGTGATATTTGGAAAGGAAAATAGGGTGAAGGGAAGTTCCTTTATTATTCCTATAGATTATACATTCTTCCCATATAATTGTGTAATCCCCCTATCGAAAGGATCATATTCTACATGGAGGGTCTCTTCTAGTTTCTTAGGTATTAAAGTGCTACTAGCCCTTGAGTCTATCATTGAATTATATAGTATCTTATCTCCTACTAATAAGGTAAGAAATAAAGGCATGGGTTTAGACTCACCTTTTTCATTTTCTCTTGCTAGGTAGTCATAATTAACTAGCATAGTTGATTGGTGGACTTGTGGAATCTATGACTCTATGACAAGTGTCTTCCCTTTAATCTAGCCTATTCAGGAATGGCCTCAGTCTTGGCTTGTTTATCTTAGTTTTTGAGGGATTCCTTCAATAATTGTTCTCTTTGGAATTACAAGTACATCCCATATGGATAGATTCATAGGGGTCTTCTTTAGTTTTTCTACTACATCCATCTTTGTCTTGGCATGGACTTTAGGATCTTTTATCCTCCAAGGAATAAATTCCCCCAATTGTTGGACGGGTTGTGGCTGAACCTCTGGAGCAGTGATTTTGTTTGTTTTAAATCTCAGAGTGAAAAATAAACATTTTTTCTTGGTAGTACTAGAAAATTTTCTTCTTCAGTAAACCTCCATTTTGAACAAGTGTTATAGTCTGAATGGACCTATGACATTTTTGAAGTAGAATTTTTATTTATGAATACTAGATCATCATCATCCGCCATCCATGAAAACAAAGAATGTTTAGGAGAAATTCTCGACTCTTGTTCTAGAGACATCCCCTACATATGAGCTATCATCATGTAATTCTCTATCTTTGTGGAAAAGAAACAATAGTTACTAGTGCCAGGGGTCATTTCTTAGCTCCTCTACTCTGCTATCTATTATTGAAAATTTCCTCTTGGGAAATCTTTGGGAATATGGATGTTGTTGCATGAGAAACACCATGCATTTAGGTCTTCTACAAACTTGTTTTGAGTAGCCGCTAACTCTTTGTTAGAATTATATGAAACATAATGTAATGGTGCCAATGGAGGAGGAAAAATCACTTTCTACTTGGAATTTTGGCTTTGTTTATTTTTGTTCTAATTTCTATTCCTGTGGTTATTTGTATTCTATCCTTGATATTGATTTGTCTGGTATGGAGGCCTTCTATTTTTCCAGTTCTAACATTTTGATATGGAGGTTTTTTGGGTACACCATGCTACCTCATTAAGATGGTAAGCTCATTTGACACCATCCTTGATAGTCTTTTCCTTTCACTCATCTCTACTAAAAGGGAATGAGGAGCTATCTCTTGTGTTTGAACATTTGGGTAGACATACATAGACTATGGGGAAAAATAGAGCTTGTAGAGGTGTCACTTTGGTTGTATTCTGGGGTTTGAAGGGAGAACTTAGGGAACATTGGAAATGGAGGTCATGATGACAATTTTCTCACATCAATCAAGTTTTTCTAAGATCTTATATCTATTTCATAGACAGTTAGAAAGATCACACGCCCAGGGTTTGTATAGTCCATTCTATATCTGCATTGAAATATTTTAGGTAGAAGACAAAGGCCTTAGGAGCTAGGGGATGTATGTCTATGGGGATTATATTCCATGTCCTCTAGAATCTTCTGTTAAAGTCAACAACTACATTTGGGAGCTCTCTTAATATTGATTGGTTTTTGGAAAACTGAAGAGTGGTCACCCTTCTCACAAAAGTATTTATAAAATAGGTTTCCCAAATCATCCCAAGTACCTATTATATTTGGTTTTAAAGATCTATACCAATATAGTGCTTTCCATTTGGATGTAGCTAACAATCTCAGGGCCACATTGTGCTCTTTAATATGATGTATTGTACAAGTATTAGCCACATATGTCATGTGTTCAACATGAGTCTTATCATCCTTTTTAGTGAACTTAGGGAGGGCCTTTAGATCATTAACATGGATAGCATCCCAGTTTACACTAGCAGCTAAGGGAATGAGAGTGTGCCCACTATCCCAGGTGAAAATGTTTTGTAAGACTATGGGTATTACAGGGGGTGGTGCTAGTAATGTACTTGATGAGGAGGTCAAGGCTCTAGATCTAGCTATAGTAACCAAGGGAGGGATCAACAATCTTGGGTAATGAGTGGATATGGATCTTGTGGAAGACTCATGGCTCATACAATTGTTCTAAATCAGGCTCAATGATGGTTTGAACCCACGAGGCATACCAAAAAAAGGAATTGTTGATCTTGAATTTTATAACCCAGAAAGGTAATAGACATTAGGGAAAGTTTGAGTGTTGCAGAACCAAAATGATAACACTCAAAACAACCTTCGGGATTGAAAATCCAACTCTCCATAAATAGGGGGAGATATAAAGTGAAGAATACTAAAAATGAAACTAAACTTAAGGTGGTGCACCAGATCATTGCACTATTAACTCACAATATTTCATGAATGAAAAGATTAAAAAAAATATAATCAGAATGCAATTAATATTTAACAAATTGGCATAGTATACCATAATACCTTCATATTCGAGATGATAATGTAATATCAAGATCCTAGACACAAGTCAGAACACTCATATCATCTCATGGGCGCACCTATAAAATATAAGAAATATTAAATTCATTCAAAGACACCTATTCATCTATCTATTTATGATAATATCACAGACATGAAACACTTTTATCATTCGATTACTTTCAACTAGAAGAGTTAGTTTTAAACATGGTCCATTACTGAAAGAAATTTCATATACAAAAATTCTAGTCTTATAAGATGATCACTATTTAAATTGACATAGAATTCACGCATATTTAATATAAATTAAAACTAGAAAATCTCAGTCAAGCATAATCAAACTTCAACCAACATGAAAGTAATTAGAAGTAAATTTTTTGGATATAATATCCCAGAATTATATCCAAAAAAAATATCCTTTGGTAAAATTATCAGTCTTCTAACAAGAATTAAAAATATAACCCTTTGAATATAAAATTATCCTGCTCTTAAATAATATCTATATATAGAAAATATTCCCCCAAATCAAAATCTTTCCCCCTAGATAGACCACCACCTGGAAAAATCATTACCATAGTCATTAGAAGAGTTGCCGCCAACACACTGTCAACTAACAGGCACGTGATACTAGAAACATGTATTGGAAGAAGAAAAATTTAGTATATATAATCATTTCACACTCCTTGAGTTGAACCAACCTCATTCACAAGAGGCTTGGTACATGCATCAACATGACATAGTTAATATCAAGAGAAACTCTCTGTGTTTCCTCCAAAACTCTGTAGATACAATAAATGTCCACCAAAAAAATCTCATGTCTGAGGAGGGAAATGAGGACAGAACCAAAAGGAACTCGTACCCAAACTAAGCCCATAGAAAAATATTTGTGAGCCTGGGTAGTCTCTATAGAGATACACACACATGATGAACTAATTCTTACCAAGTTATCAAAAATGATATGGAATGTCATCTGGTGCCAAAGAAAACTATCATAAATCCAAGATAGTAAGCATCCTTTTTTAGCTCCTTAAAGTTGGTACATATTCCTCCCTATCCCTTTTCCAACTTCAATCACCATTCTAGATCTTTTCTAAATCTCACACCCTTCATTCTTGAACACAACATCATAGCCATTTTCAAACATCTATCCAACACTCCAAAGATTATGACACAAACCATTCAAATAATAAAAAAATTTAGTGTTACACTTTCCATTAAAAAAAATTGAACCTCTACCAACAATATATGTTTCCTTATCATCACCAAATCTAACATAACCACTATCATATTTCTCAAGTGTTTCAAATTCTTTTATCACCAATCAAATTTCTAGTAAGACCAAATATAAATTTTAGGCTCTTTATCATTGCTACAAGCGTATTGCTAGAGCCCGTCAATGTAATTCTCAAAACATTTATTCACCTCATACACCTTCTTATGTCTCTCTTACCTTTGACCAACCCATGCTTGAGCCAAAGAAAGAAGTTAATTTAAAAAAAATTAAAAAGGAACAAACATGACAATGCTATTCGTATCTTGGATTCTATTACAATTAATTGAGATGAAGAAGATACTCTTGATAATGATGTTCTTGATGCTAAAAATGATGTTCATGATAGTGATTATGATGACATGCATGAGACTATTGATATTGATCATGATTTACTAGCTATGCTTTTGCAAAAATTATCTATCACTCCTAGTAACGAGCATAGTGACCTATCTTCACAACAAGGTCCTTGTATGGAAATAGCTATTGTTTCATTTTCTATACTTGATGTTTCTCCTCTTGCAATTTTCCCACCTTACCTAAACACTATGGAAAAAGATGGGTGGGGTAGGAAATATGCTTGACAATCTCCTCTAGTATGGTGGATTTTATTTTGTTTTTTGTTTTCTTGTTTGTCATGATGTGCTTTCCCCATGTTTTGTTACTTGTTTCATGTCTTGTTTAGATATCTTTAAACAGCCCTTGTTTCTCTGATGGAGCATGGTGATTAAGGAATCACAATGTTGTACACATTCTTCTATTTGTATATCTCTTCTTCTATATGTTGTTACATGTTATGTCATGCTAGTGCCATTTTTTGTAAATCTTCCTTTATGTTTTCTGTTTGGGATTATACAAAATGGTGAATACTTATTCTTTTTGGTCTCTATGATGTCAGCCCAAAAAGACTCTTCTTCAAAACTCTTACGTGTTTTACTTCCATTTTTCTTGTATTTCTACTTCCTTTAGGGGATGATAAAAATTCATTTTGCTATAATTTTATTATACACGAGTTATCATATGACCTACTAACCCCAAAGTTGGTAGATCACTTTCGTGCCATCCACATGATCAAATTAAAATCAACAGCCTGTGCTTAATCTCTAGATGGAAAGAGCATATTCCTTTTCCTTTCAAGATCATGAGACTAAGGGCCATGCTAAGTCATTGAATGAGATGGAATATTCCCTCTAGGTTGTGAGATTAAGAGATAGCCAAGGAAAAAGTTAATGTGCACGTGACTTATAAATCACTTAAGTCACTCAAAAAAGTAACTTGAAATTAGAACATGTCATGGACAAACTAGGGTTTAAGAGATTTTAAAGGGTTTTTTGCATGAATTATGTCTTTAAGACATCAACAAGGGGTAAAACCAGACCAAGAAATATGCAGAGAGAACAAGATAATGACAAGGAATCATACAAAAGTTATACAAGCTGGGCTCTACCTTTCTAGGAACCTCATTTTTCTCCACTTGTAGCCAAATTGCATAGGATAGAAATTTTGGTAACAGTTACTCAAAATCCTTTTGCTCATCCATTCTTTCATGACCATGAAGTACACGTAGAGGACATCACCAATGTCTCTGAAGAAAATGAATTGGTGTTTCAAGATGAAAGAGCTACTCAAGTGAATGATTTCCTCAATGATACATACAAATAAGAGATGGTTGAGAAGGCCACTAATAAGAATAGTGGAGAAAATTTCCTAAACCTTATCAAGAATGTTGTCACAGTGCCTGATAATTTTAAAGAATCTCTCCTTGTCACCAATATCATCAAGGCTACAGCTGTTGCAAACACGGCCAGAGCCTCAACCTCTAATACAACATCATCCCAAGAAAGAGACAAGCCCACTTCTAGTGGACCTTCTACATAAATACCTACATCAACTTCACAGCCAACATTTCAATTGACAGGGGAACAACTTCAACAAATCTATAGTGTTTTTTCCCAACATGACCTCGCATAATAATACTCATACCATAATGAACACCTCTATCGGTGTTGGTGCTAGTGTTTTCAAAATGGGGAAGGCTTCCATCCCCTTATCTATATAGCCAATTTCACCATCATAATTTAATGAAGGTATCCACTAAACAAACATCCCAAGATTATAATTATACACCTCCTCCTATAATCAGAATGACATCAATGGGATTTTCAGCCTTACACCTGGGAGGAGGACAATATTGTGGACCGTAGTTCATGCCTCACAATGATCCTAACCTAGCTCAACAAGTTAATGAGCTTAATAATCTTGTGCATAGCATATAAAATAGGGGAAAGAAATAATTATCCTTTTATGAGATCTGTCCTTATCCATTTGAAAATTTGATAACCATGTAACCATTCCCTCCAAATTTTTAGATCCCCAAATTCAAGAAATACAAGGGAGAGATATGCTTGATCCAACATCTCAAGGAATTTTATATTTAATGGAAAGAGGTCGCCTATAAAACTAATTACCTAAAAAGACTCTTCACTCAGATTCTTGGCTCTCCCTCATGGATCCATATCTACTTTCTCTGACCCTATAAAGAAATTCATTGCACAATATTCCTACAACATTAAACATTAAGCATCATTGAGTTATTTTTATAACACTAAACAAAAGAACAAAGAAACCTTTGGCAACTTTCTACAAATACGGAGACACATTATAAATTTTATGCCCTAGAAATTACCTGATAATCACTTGATTGACATCTTCACTAGAAAATTGATGTCTTAAATGTCATTCCAAGTGAAAATGGCTTCGCCTGACACTTTTGAATCTCTTGTTAAGAAAGGGAAAAACATTGAGGATGAAATTTTTCAAAAAGGTTCCATTAAACACTATACCCCTTCTTTTAACAATGATAAACCTAAATTATTGAGTAAGAACAAAGGGGTCATCAATGATGGGGTAAGAAATACTAAAAATTTACAAAATGTCCAAGCATCTAATCAGAGAAATCAAAACAAACACAATAATCATAACCAAAAAAAAAGCCGAAACAATCATCAAAATAAAAACAATCTCAACAAAAACCTCATAATTAGTCCTATCTATTTCGTCAGAATAAAAACAATAACAACAACACTGGCTCAAGACAACACTGACAATTCACTTCTCTCACAAAATCACTTGATGTGGTTTTTCAATGATTAGTAGATCAAGGGATAATGGTATATCCTAATACTCAAATATTTGATGAAAATCAACCCAAATCCACTTGGTATAAAGATAATGAATATTGTGAATACCATCACATCAAAGGGCACGATACCAAGAAATGCATGAAAATGAGACATTTTGTTCAATACCTTATAGGTGATGGAAATATTGAGCTTGAAGGACAAACTCCATCATCATCAAATTCCAAGCTAAAAGTATATCATGAGCCTTTTCCAAAACATAATTAGAAATGTTACCCAAATTTCCCATCCTCTGTAATTTGGTTACAAGTGGAGAAAAATGAGGCTCCCACAAGGGTAGAGCCCAGCTTATATGAATTCTACATATTTCTTGGTCTTTATCATGTTCTCTACATTTTTCTAGGTCACTGGTTTTCCCCTAGTTCATGTCTAAAACCAAAAATGTTAGAAACCCTATGAATTCGAGATGAACCCTAGCTCTTACATGACATGTTATAATTTCAAGTTACTTTTTTGAGTGAATTAAGTGTTTTATAAGTCATATGAACTTTATATTTCCTTGTTTATCTCTTAGTCACACAACTTGGACGGAATATTCCATCCCATTCAACAACTTAGTGCAACTCTTTGTCACGTGATCTCGAAGGGAAAAGGAATATGCTCTTTCCATTTCAAGATTAAGTGCAGATCGTTGATTCAGATCTTGATAGTGTGCTATGTGTAAATTCTCATAATAAACCAAGAGTTAAGGAAATCATCCCACAAATCAAAGATAGCTTTTGTCACGTGATCTCGCAATAGACTTAGAGTTAAAGTATGGTTTCCTTTTGCCTTAGTCGCGTAATCTCTAAAAGGACTTGAGGTTCAAATATTTTTTCTGAGATTAAACATAGGCCGTCAATGCAGATCAGATCATGTGAATGGAATGAAATCTTAGAGTAAACCCTCAGGTTAGAAAATCATCTTGCGACTTCAAGTTTTCTTCAGTTGCGTGATCTCAGAATGAATCAAAGTTATGGTGGAGTTAAGATGGGATCAAATCAAAGTTTGTGAGGATAAATTATGCATTGTTGATCAATTCCAATGTTGTGGTTATTTTGTGGTCTCGCAACAAACTCAAGGTTTACCAAATTATCTAGCGACTTGGAGGCATGAAGGATTTTAGACACCCGAGGTTAAATATAAGTCAAATTTGAGTTAGGGATAAGATCAGAGATAAAGACAAATACAGCTCCAGTTCAATTTGATTGTATGGATGACGTAAAGCCTCAATGCAAAAGTGATCGACATCTAATAATCAAGGCATTGTGCCAGGATACCACGTGTCTATGATTAGATCTGAGCTTGAAGACAAAATAAAGATAGAGATAAAGATCAATGGCTGCATTTTAAAAAGGAAACCAAGTCTTTTTCTGGGTTGCTAATACAGACATCTGTGCCACCTATGACCATTATAAACATATATTCAAATACTCAAATCTGATCTTAGGGGTTTCATGGTAGTGGTGATGTTTTTCAAGTTGCAGATAGGGTAGATGAGTCAGCCGACTTCTCTTCTCAAATTTATGGTGATGGGAGATGCATTCATAATTATATATGATCTTCTGAGATATTTCCCAAGCACATTGATGAGAAGACTTGACTAGTTTAGGGTTTCTGTATTGTTTATTGAAAATCTATTGTAACCCTAATTTGGCCCTAACTAATTGAATGGATTGACTCACGAGCCTATATGCTAGGAGAGGATGTATATATGTATTTTTAGAAGATTTTTTTTTCTATAGGTTTTTTCTGGCTTACGCAAGACTTTCTGTGGCATCTTCTCTGCCCTCACATTTTCATCTTGTTGTAATTTCTCATTGAATTCTAGATTATGCAAAGGTTTTCTATGATGTTTTCTCTTTCATCAATCTTTTTCTTTTCTATATTTCTCTTATTTGAAGCATAATATAGTGGTTAATATCAGAGAAATCTTGGTGTTCTTGAGCCTTCTTTCTTCCCACATCTTTATGCACTACTATGGGTGATTTGATTTAGATAATCTTGTGGTTTTATTAATCCCTTGTTATCTTGTCTCAGTCCTATGCCTATTTTCATAAGTGGATGTTTGTTTGCAGATCAAAGTGTATGTCTATTTCTTTAGATATGCTATTGTTTGTGAAATCCTCTCTTTCCTTGAATAGCCTCTTCCTCTTTCAGACTTCTCTGTGAAATACTTCTGCAAGCCTATTCAGAAATTTTTGTGCTGTGAGATTCAGAATTTCATGCTAGTTTTGGTCACTATGTTATGATTCAAGTTACCTTCATTACATCGCCTAGTAGGATAATTTTCTTTTCAATCATTTTCCTTCATTTCTCCTTCTATCCCTTTTCCTTCCAAGTTTATTTTCATGTTTGAAAGAATATTAGGCGATTATCCAAGAGGAACCGGCCTAGAATCTGGAGGCTTCACTTGAGTTAGCAGAGGTCCCACAACCTAGAATTTATTCCCATGTTATACTAGATTGTTAGGCTCTAGCACTTAATAGGGTGAAAAATTTAGTGTATACAAATTTTGGCATGCCCCGTGCGACTACAAAAGGAAGTCCATCTTTCAAGACTATGTTATCTCTGATATGCTAATTGCATAGTATTGACCTAAAAGAGGTTTCTCTTTCAAGTATATATGGAAACTCCATTGGTGAAAGAGAACAAGAAGATCCAGTCCTATTCAAGTTTATGAGAAGGATAGAAACAAATATTTCAAAGCCTTTTGAGTTTTTGCAGTTTCCTCCAACAAGAAGAAAAGGGAGATCATCTCAAAGAGCATCCCCTACATGGAGAGTACAGTATACACCACCTACCTCAGAAGAGAGACCTTTTATTTTCCATTCAAGAAGGAGAGGAATATCTCTAACTAGAGAGTTAAAAGAAGATTCAGCTCCACTCTTCAGTTAAAATACAACTCATGCAGTGGTTGTTCAACAAAACACGGCCCCTGCAATGGAAAGGGAGTTTGCCTTTATACCCTTCAATCAAGGGAGTCCTTTAAGTTTTACTCAACATCATGATGTGCCCTTAGAAGCACTCAAAAGTATACATATTTTCATAGGTGAAGGATAAACAATGGCTTGTGAGCACATAAGAGATGTGGCTATCATTTGCAGTGTGCATCATATCAATGAAGAAGACATTGCTACTAAGCTATTAGCAGCCTCTTTCAAAGGTAAGGCCTTAGAATGGTTTAGAACATTAGATGTTGGTTCCATTGATTCATGGGATAGATAAGGGGAATCATTAAGAAAATATTTTGAGGATAAATCAGATTATTTATCTCTGGTTGACCAGCTCACAACCATAAAGAGGGCTCCTCAAGAGCAGATGATAGATTTAACAATAGGTTCCTCAAGACATGGAATAGGATTCCTATCTCGGTAAGGCCTTTAGCTGACCATGCTTTTCTATACTTATTGAAGGTCTAAATAGCAACATCTCTTTCATCATTTAATCCATGGGAGGTACCTCACCACCTTAGGATTTTGACATAGTGGTCAGAGCTAAGAATTGTTTAATTCAAGAAGGTATGATAGCCCCAAGGCCACCCGTGCCTTTTTTTCCTAACATCCAGCCCAATATATCTCTGCAAATTCCTCCATTTGCCCCTATACCCACTATCATAGCACCTCAAGCTAGTTCTAGTAACGAGTAATCAAGAGCAAGCTTTCCCCAAGAACTGCAAATAATCAAAAGTGATCAACAAGAAAAAAATAGCTTGTTATAGAGTGGTCAACAGGAAGTGAAAAAATTGTTGCAAACTTTATCCAAAGAGTTTACCAACTTGAAAAAATAGCATCAGGAGTCTAGACCATATTTTCACCAAAATCAAGGTCCTAACTAGCAATATCAAAATCAGGGACAACCTTATCAGCAGAATAGGTCATAATATCAAGGGAATTATTAGGGTCAAAGGAAAATTTTTAATCAAAGGCCTTCCAATCTTATAATCCCACACCCCTCAACTCTGCAAATCCAACCAGGGAGCTGGTCCCAAGTCAAAACAACCTGGTCTCAGAAAATGAATGGTGTTTTTCTTGCGATCAACCCCACAATTAGGCTACATACTCGAATGGGTGGATGAACCAAGAACTAATGGTACAAAATGCAACACATACCCAATTAGAGGCCTCTTCTAGTGGGTTAGTTCCTCAGCAAGATGTATAGTCTTATGAGTTTGATCTCTTCAATTGGGAAGAACAAGATTTCAATGGAGTGAAAAACAATTCTTCAATTGCTGCCAATACTCAGTCTAAAAGAAGAGCTCAAGATATGGAGTGAGTAGAAGATGGATGAAATATAGTTGTAGAGTCATCACATCTATCTACTCATGTTGTACTAAAGAAGCCTCCCATCATTCTAGTAAAGGAGAGTCAATCTCCTAAGGAGGTTGAGCCCACGATGGCGAGGACACACGAAAGAGTGCACTCAACAGTCCCCTTCAATATTGTGGACAATATGAAGAAAATGAATGTGACTATGACCATGTAGGACTCCTTAGATATTCTAGGGAAACTTGAAATATTTAAGAAAGCATTTTCTAAAGAAGCAATCCCTCAGCAGCTCACAAAAGATGTAGCTAAGCCAGCGTTGGTCAACACTGATCAAAAGAAGGAAATTCCAAGCAGCAACATCAAAGAAAATACCATCCAAGGTAGAAACTTAAAGCCACCCCTCTTTTATGTATCATTAATTATTGGAAATTCTTAAGTACATAATTGTATGGTAGATACTGGGGCTACTAGTTCAGTCATTCCCAAGAAGGTAGTTGATCAATAAGGGCTCAAATATGAACCCTTCCAAAAGAAGGTACCACAACTTGATAGCTCATCAGTAAACACAGTAGGTGTGGCCAAGGATACAAGCTTGATCCTTAATGAAAGCCCTAATTTCTCTATATTACTTGACATCTACATCATTGACCTCCCTTTTTTATTTTCCATATGTCTATCAAGAGAGTTTACAGCCAAGATAGGAGGCTATGTTTCTTCTGACTGGCCTCACATGCTTTTCCATACTATATATGGAACCAAGGTTACCATCAAGTCTGAATCATTGGTAGTTCATCACATAGAACCTTATATGTCTAATGTATCCAATACAGGTTGTCTTGCACTTAATAGTAATGACTTTCCAATCATCATAGAAACAAACACTAAGATAGAAAGCATCCCAGTTATCTATCTGAATGAATTGGAATCAGAAAGAGATTAAGAGGCCCAGGATAATGTTATTTGGGATGCTGGTTTGGGTAATTACATGATACAAGAGGATGGTTTCATAGAGCCAAATATTTTCAAAGAAGACATTGAGGAATCAGAAGAACAAAGCAGTAAATTTTGGGAACTATTCTTTGATGGAGCTAGAAGCAAACATGGATCTAGTGGTGGTGCAATGTTAGTCTCCCCAAAAGGTGAGAATTATTATACAACTTTTAGATTCAGTTTTTCTTACACGAGCAATACTGTTGAATATGGGAGTCTAGTGAATGGATTGGAATGGGCTAGAAAGAGAGGGATTAAAGCCCTAAAAGTATATGGCGACAGTGAATTGGTGGTCAACCAAGTAAGAGGGATAAGTTATACCAAGAATGATATAATGAAATCCTACAAGCATCAAGTTTGGGATGCAATAGAATATTTCCATGCTTTCAACATCATTGCTATCCCTAGAAAACTAAATCAGAATGCAGATAGATTATCTACCGTTGGATTACAATTTTATATTCCTAACAACATTTTAGTAAGGAAGGATCAACTGCATGTTAATATTATTGCTAGGCCTTCCATCCCTGATAATAATATTAATTGGCAAGTGTTTGATAATAATGAGAAAATTCTACAATTCTTGTTTGAAGATGTATTTTCAGAGAACAATCAAGATAGACTAATGCAAAATTATGGTGACCAAGTGGTAAAACTCAAGTCAAATAAAATACCTAAATGCCTTGTCACCTTGTAATCTATCTTCAACAAAGATAACCAAGAAAAAAATAATAAGACTAGCTTGGTAGTTCAACAAGAACACTATGTTGATTTGGAGCTGGAGCTAGGTAAAAGCCTAAAGTTCAAAAAGGTGAACACTGATTTAGAGAAACAAGCTTACACTCAATTATTTTAGGAGTTCAGTGATGTCTTTTCATGGCAATATGAAGATCTCAAAGGCTTTGATCCAAAACTTTCTCAACATACCATTGAGCTAGAACCAAATGCCAAACCATTCAGACAGAGGCAAAGGCATGTTAACCCCAAACTAGAGCCACTCATGCATAAGGAAGTTCTCAAAATGATAGAGAGTTGTATCATCTACCCCATAAAGCATACTAGTTGGGTATCCAAAAAAATTTCCTATTAGGAAAAAGAATGGGTAACTGAGGCTATGTGTTGATTTTAGGGACCTTAATAGGGAATCCTTAAAAGATTGCATTCCATTTCCATCTGTGGAGTAGATTATACAATGTGTCTCTGGATGAGAATGCTTCTCATTACTAGATGGATACTCAGGATATAATTAGATCCTATTCAATGAGGAGGATCAATATAAAACTGCATTTACAACCAAGTGGGGAACCATGGCCTACCAAAATATGAATTTTGGTTTGTCAAATGTAGGTGCCACTTTTCAAAAGGCTATGGATATGGCCTTTAAAAGCCTCATGTACAAGTTTGTGTTGGTCTACTTAGATGATATCACTGCCTATTCTAAGCATGAAAAAGACCACATCAAACATCTGAAGAAAATATTTTAAATATGTAGGGAGTTTGGGATCTCCCTCAATCCCAAGAAATGTGTGTTTACAGTCCATGAAGGGAAACTATTGGGATATATTGTTTCCAAAAAACATATTACAGTGGACCCTAAGAGGATTGCAGCTATTCTAGAGCTACCTCTACCACCTCAAAAGAGGAGTCTTCAATCCTTCATAGGAAGGATTAACTTTGTCAAGTATTTTTCCCTAACATTGCAGATCTCTTGAAGCCTTTAACAACAATGTTGAAGAAGAATGCAGTTTTCTGTTGGAGCAAAAAAGGAAAGAACAATTTTGAAGCCATTAAAGAGGCTTTGACAGAGGCTCCTACCTTGTTGAGTCCAAATTTCACTAAGGACTTCATTCTATATTCTTATGGATGCTCTGATGTCATATCTGCAATATTAACTCAATAGAACTTTGAGGGATCGGAGAAACCTATTGCTTTATATAGAAAAGGTTTGGAAGAGTATGAATGAAGGTACTCTTTTTTAGAAAAAACATGTACTTTTTGTGGTGAAGATCCTTAAAAAATTTAGACATCTGTTAGCTCACAGTAAGGTACAATTGTGGGTTACTCATCCCAGTGTCAAAGAATTCCTGCTTTCCAAGGAACTAAATGACAAAAGAGTTGGTTGGATCACTAGAGTCATGGAATATGATGTTGTTATCCAAGTTACCTAGCTAGCCAGAGGAAGAGGCCTTTGTGAATAATTGATAGAAGATGAAACTCCAAAAGATCAAGAACAAGTGACTGCCTCCTTAGTTGTGCATTCAATAGAAGATCATGCCAAGGCAGCATGTTGGTTTCCTAACATGATTCATTTTTTAAAGATAGGAGAATGCCCTGAAAATTTGGATGAAACAAAAAGAAGTTATTACAGATTGCAATATATCCCCTTTGTGCTAATTAATGAGATCCTTTTTAGAAAGTATCATAATGGTGTTCTTTTAAGATGCATTGATTTAGAACAAGTAGCAAAGGTCTTACATGAATTTCATAACGAACCTTCTGGAGGTCATTTCTCTCCTAGGACTACTACTTTCAAAATCATGAGGGCTGGATACTATTGGCCATCTATATTTAAGGATATCCATGATCATGTGATAAAATGCATGAAGTGTGCCATGTTTGCAGGTAAGGAGAGACTTCTATCTCTGCCCCTCCAACCAATCAAGATAGACCAACCTCTTATGAAGTGGGGGATTGACTTCATAGGCCTAATTAACCCCCCATCTAGAGTGCAGGCCATAAGTGGATAATTGCTGCAACTGATTACTTCACCAAGTGGACTAAGTCTATTGCATTAAAAGAAGCAAATGAGAGCATTGTCCTAAGTTTCTATGATGACATAATTCATAGGTTTGGGACCTTGGACTCTATTATATTAGATAATACACTTGTTTTCACAGGCTTAAGAGACACTTAATGGGAAATTAAGAATGGTGTTTACCTAAAGACAAGCTCCAATTATTACCCCCAGGGTAATGGTTTAGTAGAGTCTACAAACAAGAACCTGATTAGGATAATCAAGAAGAATCTGCAAGAAAATCAGAGAGATTGACACTCTAAACTGAAGTATGTCTTATGGTTAGACAAGATCTCTCCCAAGAAAATCATTGGGAACTCTCCATACATGCTATTCTATGGAAGGGAAGCTAAATTGTCCATTTCAACTGAATTACAATCTTTAAACCTTGCTACCTAACTTTTCCTCTTTGAAGAAGGAGACCCTCTGTAGGCAAGGTATGCTCAGCTCATGGAGTTGGAAGAAAGCAGAGACAAGTACATGCAGACTATGGAGTTCCAACAGATGAAAATAAAGAAGAGATTTGATAGGAGAGACAGATCAAGGAACTTCAATGTTGGGGATATAGTCCTCAAATGGGTTGAATTCAAATCTAGGCCTGGAAAGCATACCAAGTTTGACTCCTTTTGGTGAGGTCCATTCGTGATTAATGAGTGCAAGGAGCATAACGCATTTTAGCTATCAACTCTTGAAGGATAAGCCTTGCCAATTTCTTTCAATTAATTTCACCTAAAACCTTATTTTGAGGTTTTTCCTACCTTGTAATTAAGTTTCCTACTTTCTATTCTGCTTTCTAGGTTAGTTTTCCCTGCTTTCCTCAAAGTGCTTTGAACAATTTTCATTTTTGTTTGTATATAGTCCTTTTTCCTATTTTGGTTCATTGTTCCTCCTCCTAGTTTCAATCCTCCTATTTTATAGAAGAGTCTTTCACTCAATATAGACTCCTACGCCCAATTAATATCATAAGGCCACTGGTTTTATATGTCTAGCAGGCTGACATTTAGCAAAAATTGCCAAAAAATGTAACCCAAATTTCCCATCCTATGTAATTTGGTTACAAGTAGAGAAAAATGAGGCTCCTACAAGGGTAGATCCCAGCTTATATGAATTTTGCATAATTCTTTGTCTTTATCATGTTCTCTACATTTTTCTAGGTCACTGGTTTTCCCCCTAGTTCATGTGTAAAACCTAAAATGCAAGAAACCCTATGAATTCGAGATGAACCCTAGCTCTTACATGACATGTTCTAATTTCAAGTTACTTTTTTGAGTGAGTTAAGTGTTTTATAAGTCATGTGTGCTTTATATTTCCTTGTTTATCTCTTAGTCACACAAACCAAAGGGAATATTCCATCCCATTCAATGACTTAGCATAGCTCTTTGTTGCGTGATCTCAAACGGAAAAGGAATATGCTCTTTCCATCTGGAGATTAAGCATAGGCCATTGATTCAGATCTTGATCATGTGCTGCACATAAAGTCTCATAATAAACCAAGAGTTAAGGAAATCATCTAGTGAATCAGAGATATCTTTAGTCGTGTGATCTCGTAATAAACTCAGAGTTAAATTATGGTTTCCTTTTTCCTTAGTCGCATAATCTTTGAATGGACTCTAGGTTAAGATATTTCATCTGAGATTAAATGCAGGTTGTCGATGGAGATCAGATCATGTGAATGGCGTGAAATCTTAGAGTAAACCCTCAGGTAAGAAAATCATCCTGTGACTTTAATTTTTCTTCACTCGCATGATCTCAGAATGAATCAAAGTTATGGTGGAGTTAAGAAAAGATCAACTCAGAGTTTGTGAGGATAAATTGTGTGTCATTGATCAAGTCCAATCTTTTGGTTTTCATGTGATCTCGCAACAAACTTAGGGTTAACCAAATTATCTAGCGACTTGGAGGCATGAAGGATTTCAGACACCCGAGGTTAAAGATAAGTCAAAGCTGAGTTAGGGATAAGATCATAGATAAAGACAAAGACCGATCAAGTTTAGTTTTATCGTATGGATGGCATAAAGCCTTAATGCAAAAGTGCTTGACATCTAATTGTTTAGGCTTAGAATTTTCACCCTAAATCAGGCATTAAGGATTCATGGAAGTTCTATCTAACAATGGAAACTTCCTCTAGTTGTGGGTGAACTTTGGATGAGGAAGAGTCTCCAGATTCTAGGCCGGTTCCTATTTGGTATGGAATATCACCTCCTGATTGAAAACTAAATTGGGAAAAGGGAGAAAGATTTAAAACTGAAATTGCATGAATAAAACTTGAAAAGGTGATACACCAAGTAGATTCAAATCTCTTAAAGCTTCAAATTGACACTCACTTAACATACCCTAGTGATCTCTGTACTATCGTTCAGTGTCCAATACACAGGCTAATTAGAAGGCCACACCTAGGGTTTAACCACAAGTAGTAATCTTACTATTAACAACATGCAAATTCTGTAAAAGGCTTATTTTCTAGAATCTAGAATAGGGAATGATAAAATCCACTAATCCATATTGCAGATAAATTACACTTGAATGCAGAAAATTGAAAAGGATTTGAACAAATGATCACAAAGTGTATGAAAAGTGGGGCAACTATATTCTTCTCAAAATTTGTATGTAGTTACATGTATGAATTTTAGAATAATGGCAAGGAATACATGCATCCTCTTGCACAAAATCAAAATCACAAGCATGAACTCACAATGGATACAAGAGTATAAACAGGCAGCTATAGGAAATAGAAATTCACTAAAGCTCTTCTCTCCACAATCTTGACCCCCTCCACATGAAGCCAATCCTCCACTAAATAGCCAACATGGCTTATTTCAAAAAATTTTGCCCCCAAAAACCCTCCATGATATAGATCTCCTAAACTATAGGGCCAAATTAGCACCTTAAATCAAAACCCTAAGTTTTGCACCCTTAAGTTGATAGATAAGAATATATCTTATTACATACTTTATCAACTTTTACTTATTCGAATACATGACATTCAAATCCTAAATGCATAACAACCTTATTTGAAAACCCGAAAGCCTAACTTCAAAGGGATGAAACCCTTATCAACTCGACATCATAGTTAATCCCAACTCTGTCAACACCATACCACTATAGTTGATGCAGCTGCAATTTGTGTGGTCACTATGGTTTGTAGTTGACTTGACTATCTCAGTTGGAAGGGACAGTTTTGAGACTTCATGGCACTAAAGGTACCATTGTGGCAATATGGAGGGAATGTCGATGCACTGGGAATTGCAACTACATTTACTCCATCTGACAGTGGATTTCAAATGTGAGTAAAACATAATGCATTTTCATCAATTTCATTTGTGAGTTAGGGTTTTTTCTTTGTGGCACCGCCATGTTGAATCTAGAAACCATGATCTCTGCAATGTATCTACCTCTATTCTCTAGAGAAGCTCTAGTCTCATGAGCTTTAGGAGGAAGAAAAGATATAGTTTTATGTTCACCGTAACACATGGCATCTTTCTGTTGTATTTTTCTTCAATACAGGCTGCAAATTTTGGTCTTCTTTTGCTTGATATTGGGCTTCACAATGAGTCGAATCCAATCTTGATAAATGCTGCAACACTTGGTGATGTAGTGTCTTTAAGCCAATACAAATGGCACTATAGATTTATTGGTAACTCAGGTTTTGAAGTTTTAGTTTGACCACTATCGCGGGCTTTCAATGAATGAAGCCATGATTGTTTGAGTTACCCATGAAGCTCAACCTTCACTGATGTATATGAATGAAACTTTGAAGTAGAACACTTCTCACTTGTGGCCACCACTGCATGTTTGGTATGATTTTTAACTATGGCTGAGGTGTCGAGCCCATAAAACTTGGTTTTGAACTGGGGATGTCTCAGCCATAGCTTCAGACTCGTCCCCAGTTTGTAGTGTAACATGGAGAAACACCACTGCAAGTCTGGGAGTGACCTCAAACTATAGTTGAGGTGTTGAGCTACCATGAACCTCAGAGCCAAAGCTTAGTCATCTCAGTGATAGCTTGAGACTCATCCCCATTCTGTAGTGTGACATGGATCTGGGAGAAAACATCGCGGCCTCCACTGTATGTCCTTTGAACGTTGCAGGTTGTCTTTTGGCTTCCTCCTTTAGACACGCAGGCACCAGACCAAGCTATGAATGAATCATTTGGACCAAAAACCACCATGTAGGTTCTCTTCAGAAAAAATGTAGCTTATGACTGAAAGATGTGGTAGAAGCATTCAGTTTTAAAATATGACATCTTTCAATCTTAAGCTTCACGGTTTTTATGCAAGCTGATTAAAACCATGACTGAAAGTAAAATGACAAGGGAAAAGCCACATTGCATACGTAGATAAGTTTATTTTCTCTATTGTCTATTTATCTTGTTGGCGGCTTGGGTATATTTTCATTTTCTAATTTTTTCCTTCCCTTTACTGTCAACATATGCAGATACAAACAACCAGGAACCCATTTTGTTGATTTAAATAGAAACTTGTGCTTTCTTTTTGGCTTCATTTATCAGTCTTCATACTCGAATGCATCTTAAAATCTCTCCATAGATAAGTAATCACCATTATTTTTCTTATTGCTTTTTCAATTTTTAAAAATAGTAATGCACTATTGTGGTTGATAATCACTGTTAATATTTAGGCTTTGCTTAGATGTCGACTATCGTAAAACATTCACAAGGCTGTTTGAACTGGTCTTTGTTTGCTGTCGAGCCCATCATCACATTTTTTTCAATTCTTGAACTTTTCTATTATCTATCGCACATGCTGTCATCTGCAAAAACCCACATGGCTTTTTAAGCTGTATCTATCGTTTAGCTTGGTGCTTGTCTTGTACTTGTAATAAAACATGAGTCTTCGTACTGTCAAATGCTCTTTTCTTTAAAAATAATCCTCTTTCACTTTTCAAACAAAAGATGTAAATCGTAACAAATGCTTCCCTATTTGATGACACTCTACTTGTCTGAAACAATCATACACAAGATATTTAAACTACAATACTATGTTTAAAAACACATTCAGTTCACAGTTTTACTGATAATAGTGAGCACTACTTAGAATGGAAACACAATATTTTGAATATGTTGTTGTCTTTAATGCAGAAAATATAATGTCCTCCTTTTGGGATGTATTTGAGAAATAAAACCCATGGGGTTCGAGCATGAGCTTCTGAATCCCATGGGTTTTCACCAAAATAGGAAACCCTAATTTGCCTGTATATTTCTTTTATCAAGATTATCTGCTGCACTATTATCATGAATGAACATCTCGATTGATGAACCCACTAGATATTCTATGATATTATGTCCACCATGCTTGTTTTTTATGTGTGCTCCACCATTATGAATGTAATCCCATGTTGATAATGAGATTGTTTATCATTTCTCTCACTACAATATAACAACATTTCTCAACCTCCTTTATCTGCATGATCTCTATTGAATTTTCAGATTCTTTCAATTTTGTATTTTTCTAGTTCAGCAAAAAACCCTTTTTTGACCATGTTCCTCCAGCAAAATCATTTTGACTTGCTTCATGCATTTGAATCTTCTACTACATTTAGTTATACATACCTACCCACTTGCACACAAAACATTGTTTAATTTATTAGGTCATCAGATAATATGCATCAATTAACATTTGTGAGTGAATGTATGCTAAGATGACATTCACTCATGAGTGTTGGTTGGTTTGTATCATTTGTTGAACTAGTAGGATAACCAAATTCTAAAAACAAGTTTCTAGGATGATATGCTAAGTTTGTTCAGATATCTGATTTCATAAAAAAGAATAATATATATCAAAGTGATCATAAATAGTAAAAGGTTTCATGTTTGGAACAAGTCCCTTTAATACTATTTTTCATATACTATGAATGAATATTTTCTTGTTACATTGATTTCATCAGATTGATATGTAGCTTTAGAAGAACTGATTGTATGATGTTTTCATTGCATGTATTGCTTAGATCCAGCTAGATCTAACACCCCACTTTCTTCTCCTAATGCAGGTAAACCCTAAGAGACCTAAATGCAGATGCAGAAACCAACCAGGAACCATGGAGACCTAAATGTAGATGCAAAAACCAACCACGAGGCAATGCATGGGACCCCTACTCCATAATTTCAATTATGCCTTCTATTCTGCAATGTACTATTATTGAGATGAAAAGAAAGATGAAACAACACTTGTATAATACATTCAGTTTGAATGCACAATGTAATTGATCAATTATAATTTAGAAATTCTTGAATGTGATCAACTCTTGGAGTACAAATAATAACTTCTAAAAATGAATGTAGTGGTAGAATATTTATTAATAATATCTGAAGGATAATATTAATGGGACTCTTCAAAAATGCAATTTTTTCCTATTTGTGGTTACTTTGATGCAATGCTGAAAATCAGGATAACAATTTTGGCGACTTCTACTGGATGTCTACCTGCTAGACACAACCCTAGACCTTTATCCCTGGGCGATGGAGTTAGGAAACTAGAACCATGAATGCAACCATTATTGAAATGAAAATGCAACTACCCTAGATCAATGCAACCTAAAGACCTAAGCAATCTAGAGACTTATGTGCTTGGATAACACTTATTTAAAATGAAACCTAGACGAAAATCTAATCCTAAAAGCAAAGCTTGAGGTGTATTCCATTAACTGGAATTTGCAGAACTTCTCCATCAGTTGTGGACAACTGATAAGCATTGTTTTCTCTACAGGTTGTAATAACAAAAGGGCCTGCCCAAAAGTTGTCAAATTTATCATGCTACCCTAGCCTTCTTTTTAGTACATCCCACCTGAGTACTAGATCACCTTCTTTGTAATCCCTGAATTTAGCCTTCTTGTCAAAAGACTTCTTAGTTTGTGCTTGAATTAGTTCCATAGTTTCAAAGGCCCTGTTCCTTTCTTCCTCCAACTGTAATAAACCAGCATACCTCAAGGCAAAGGAATCACCTTCTTCAAAAAGAAGCATTTGATCAGCTAGCTGTAATGCAGAAAATTCTGTAGATATGGGTAATCGGGCCTCTTTTCCATAAACAAGAACATAGGGTGAATTCCCAATTACCTGCTTAGGTGTAATTCTATCCAACCACAAGGTTGCCTTCAACTTAGAATGCCAATCTCTTTTATTTCCTTGCAAGGTCTTCTTGATGATCCTGATTAGGTTTTTATTTGTAGACTCTGCAAGACCATTACCCTATGGATAGTAATTAGAAGAAGTACTTAAATAAATACCATTCTTGACAGCCCATTCATTTATAGATGATCCAACAAAAGCCAAGGCATTATCTGATACTATGGAGTGAGGAACTCCAAACCTTGTAATAATATCATCATACAAATTCAGAACAACATTTCTAGAAGATTCCTTTAGTGCAATGGCCTTAGTCCACCTAGTAAAATAATTTGTAGTAGTAAAGATCCATTTATGACCTGCACTAGAATTAGGGTATATTGGGCCAATAAAGTCCACTCCCCACTTGTTGAATGGTTGATCAACAATGATTGGTTTCAGAGGCAATGCTGCCAACCTTTGTTTTCCTGCAAACATAACACAATTTTGGCATCTTCTTTCCCATGAATGAGCATCTTTGAATAAATCTGGCCAATAATAGCCAGCTCTCAGAATTTTCCATGCTGTAGTTTTGGGACCAAAATGCCCTCCACAAGATCCATCATGAAATTCAGATAAAATCTTATTCTGATCAATATAATCTATACATCTAAGAAGCATACCAGCAAGATCTTTCCTATACAGAATGTTATCAATTAGCACATAAGGAATAGATTGAAGCCTGAAGTACCTTCTTTTGGCCCTATCTATATTTATTGGACATTGGCCAGCTTGGAGGAATCTTGTCATATCTGACAACCAGGATGCTGAATCATTAAGTAGTATAGGATCACCTTGGGGTGAGATGGCCTCTTCAGTGGGCTTAACTTGATTTTCTCCTTCTACCAAATGAGAACATAAGCCTTTACCTCTAACCATCTTGGTCACATGGATTTGTACATCATATTCCATGACTTTAGTTATCCACCCTGCCCTCTTTTCATTGACATCTTTATTTGACAGAAATTCTTTAATGCTAGGGTGTGCAATCATCAAATGTATTTTGTTCCCAACAACCATATGTTTAAACTTCTTTAAGGATTTTATAACAGCTAGTACTTGCTTCTCTACAAAACTGTATTTTTCCTCCTACTTATTCATACCTTTACTAAAAAAGGCTACTGGCTGCTCCTGTCCTTCCTTATTCTTTTGCACCAACATTGTTGAAACTATGTCAATACCACCATAAGCATATAAAAAAATCCTTCGAGAAGTTAGGATTAGCCAAAGTAGGGGCTGAAGATAATTCATGTTTAATTTTCTCAAAACTCTCCTTTCCCTCAGTAGTCCAGCTGAAAGGCACATTCTTTTTTAACATATAATTCAAAGGTTTCAATAAATTTGCAATATTAGGAATAAAGCACCTAACAAAATTTATTCTTCCAATAAAACTTAGCAATCCCTTTTTATGTTTTGGCAGTGATAATTCAAGAATTGCATGAATCCATTCAGGATCTATTGTTGTAACTCATTTAGACACTTGGTACCCCAAGAGTTTTCCTTCATGTACTGCAAAAATAGAATTTTTTGGGTTAAGAGAGATTCCAAACTCTCTACATCTCTGTAATATTTGTTTCAAATGATCTATGTGTTGGTTTGCGATTTTGCTATAAATGGTAACATCATCCAGATATACTAGAACAAAATTATACATCAAATTTTTGAAATCCATGTCCATTGATTTCTAGAAAGTAGCCCCTACATTTGATAGACCAAATGGCATTCTTTTGTAAGCCATTGTACCCCATTTATTGGTAAAGGTTGTTTTGAATTGATCAGATTCTTTAACCAAATTCTGGTTATAACCAGAATATCCATCCAAGAGTGAGAATCTTTCAGAACCTGAAACATATTGAAGGATCTATTCCATGGAAGGAAGATGATGTCTATCCTTCAAAGATGCCCTATTTAGGTCTCTAAAATCTACACAAAGTCTTATCTCTCCATTTTTCTTTCTTACTAGAACTAGATTGGAAACCCATGATGTATGATTTATTGAGAATATTATGCCTCGATCTATGAGATTTCTTAGTTCTTTCAACATTAAAGGTTCTAATTTGGGGTTTATGGGCCTTTTCCTTTGTCTGATTGGTTTTACATTTGGTTCTAACTATATGGTATGTTGAGTCAATTGAGGATCAAACCCTTTTAAATCAGCATAATCCCAAGCAAATACATCACTATATTCTCTGAAAAGATCAATAAACAATTCTTTTTCTTTGGGAGATTTTATTTTACCAACCTTCAGATATTTGTCTCTAAAGATCTCCACCTCCTCATAATGATCTTCTTTGACCAGTAAACTAGTTTTACTCTTCCTGAATTGATCATCTGAGTTGAAGGCTGATTCCAGGCTGACCAATCCCCTCAGAAGCTTGTTACTCTTTAGCTGGATCACTTGATTCTCTATTTGATGATCATGTTTACCACCTTTAGGGGCTAAAAACCCTTTAGTTTCTATCTTAAAACTTAAGATGTGTTCATCAGTATTGAAAATTTTCCAATTAGCATCATTATCTGGAATAGATGGCCTTGCAACAATTTTAACATGTGACTAGTCTGAAATCAGTCCTTTATTTTCTATAATTGTAGCATGTGCACCAATACCAGCCAATCTGTCAACATGCATATTCTTCCTTCTAGGTATGGAAATAAGATTGAAAGCATCAAAATCTTCCAAAATATCAGACACTCTTGATTTATACATCTTTAAGAGATCATTCTTAACAGTATTAATTCCTCTCACCTGCCTTACTATCAGCTCACTATCTCAAAATGCCTTTAAACATTTGATTCCATTTTCCTAGCCCACTCCAAGCCCTGGATCAAGCTCTCATATTCTGTTATATTATTAGAACATGGAAAAGATAACTTGTAAGAAACATAAAATTTATCACCATGAGGTGATACCAACATAACTCCTGCACCAATACCATCTTTATTCTTTGATCCATCAAAATATAGATCCCATAGCTAATTAGATAATTCAGATTCAAGACATTGATCTTTAACTAGATTAGGAACAATTGAATTAGATTCTAACATTACATAATTACCAAAACCAGCATCAAACACGTCAATATCTTGATCACTTATAGCTACCCATTCATCTAGGACAAAATTAGGATATCCTTCAGTTTGTGTGTTGTAAGATGAAGTCTCATTGATTTCATCTGGATCCATGATCACACAACTTGCATTGATGGGGCTAGGATTATAAGACTCTATATGGTCTTTGGCCCATAACTCTGATTTTATGGTCACCTTCACATCATATCTAGTTCTAAAATATAGATGAGACCAATCTGATGAGAAATATCCATCTATCTTGGTTGTGAAGTCTCTTGATAAACATAGAGCAAAGTAAGGTGGTAGATCTATGACAAAAATATCCTGAGAAATGGAGAAGTTTGGGCATGAGTGCAAGGTTAAACTTGCATTTTTAACAACCCCAATAGTTTTAACTGAAGAACCATCAATTTGGACAACTCCTTTCTCAAGAGGCTCATATTTTAAATCCAATACATCATCTATTCTCTTTGGCATGACAGTGCTGGTTGCACCACTATCTACCATGAAATTATGAACCAATTTGTTCCCAATAATCAAAGAAACATAGAAGGGAGGAGGCTTAATATTTGTAGATTTCTTACCTTCCTTTTCTATCATCTTCTACTTATTTGTTGGCTTTCTTTCAACTGGTATTGCTGATTGATTTAAATCTGCAACCTTTTTACTTACTTGTACTTCTGACTGTTGCATCTTACCAATCTTCTTTTCTTCTTTAATTACTTCATCATCCACTTTAGAAGGCTCTGAATTGGCCATGACTACTCTTGAAGGATGATTTATAGCTTGATGTGGAAATGTTGTCCCTTTTGACAGCTCCTCTTTTAGCAAATCAGTTTGCCCTGGAATAGCTAATGAATCCCACATGGAAATTGAAACACTCATCTTTTTCATATTATCAACAATGTTATAAGGAATAGAAAATTGTACCTTCTAAGGAGACTTACTAATACTCTGATCTGGTTGTTTCTGATACTGTGTTTCTCTATTGGTATGAGAAGAGCTTCCCTTTAGGATTGAAACTAGTGGAACGACTGATGATTGATTTGTAGAAGCAATCCTAGGAGCCGACTGCTCTGATTCTAGAGCTCTCTTCTTGGCTCTTGTGTTTGGTGATATGGCTGAATCATCATTCACTCCATAGAACTCTTCCTCTTGCCAATTGAGGAATGCAGTATTAGGAGCAGTTGTATCACAGTGTTGATGAGCCTCTTTAGTGGATATAGTAGGTTGTGAATCTATTACACTTTGAACCATTAAGTCTTGATTGAGCACTCCATTAGTACACTTAGACTTATTATGTTTTTCATTATAGGGATAACACCATTCATAATCTATAGCAAGGTTATTTTGGCTAGGAACAATATCCCTAACAGCATTGAGAGGTGCTGGATAGTAAGGCCTATAAGGCCTTTGATTCTAGTTTTGTCTATTTGTATTTCTATTTCCCTGATATTGTTGCTTTTTGCTTTGATAACTGGGCTAATTAGGCTGCTGAGATGAAGAACTGACAAATTGACCTTGAGTATGGGCTATTGGATGACCTTTTTATCTTTTCAGGTTTACTAGTTCATTCCCAAAATTCTGTAGCAAGCTCTCAATCTTTTGTTGACTATTTTTTATGCTTTGCAATTCACTAGGAGGGACAATAGGCATAATTTCCTCACTTTTGTAAGATGGTAATGAGGCTAGAGGTGTGACAACTAGTGGGATATTGGATTGGATGTTAGGAAAATAAGGCATGGGTGGCCTAGGAGCTATCTTTCCTGCTTGAATGAGACTATTTTTTTCCCTTATTCCAATCTCAAAAGCTTGAGGTCAAGAATTCCCTCCCATTGACTGGATCATTACTAAAATATCACTATTGAAGCTTTTAAGAAAGTACAAAAATGCATACTTGGTAGAGGGTCTTACCGTGGTAGGGATCCTATTCCAATTTTTCTGAAATCTGAGATTAAAATCACTTGGTTCCTCCTGTGGAGCCCTTTTAATGGTAGTTAGTTGTTTTGCCAGAGACAGATTGTTAGATTTATCCTCAAAAAAATTGGAAAGCCTTTCCCCAAAAACATCCCATGTAGCAATAGAATTTACTAGAAGATTTATGAACCAGTCAAGAGCTTTACCTTTAAGTGATGTAGCCAGCAGCTTCATAGCCACATCTTCCTCCATGACATGATGGACATTGCACAGAGATGCAATATCTCTGATGTGTTCAATAACTGTCACTTGACCTTCTCCAGTGAATGATGGAAAACCTTTCAAGGCAGCCAAGGGTATATTATTGTGATTTGCAATCCAGAGAGGACTACCTTGATCAAAAGGGACAAATGGAAGATTTCTTGCCATTCCTGTAGTTGGTGGTACTTGTTGCTGAACAACGATCACAATAGTAGCTTGAGTATGCTGAGTTGCCTTCCTTTGGTAAGTCTTCAAATTCTGGGGATTCACTGTAGTAACACTTGTAGAAGCCCCAAAGACAGAGTTATCTATAAACAAATTCTCAACACTTGGAAATTTTGAGCCGCAATGAGTAGGGACACTTAGATCTTCAGGAAGATTGATTTCTTCAATAATAACCTCAAGTTCCTCTAAATTTACAGCTTGATCTTCAAAAATGGGGTTATCAAATGAAGAGAAATTTGAATTCAATAGAGTACCTCTTGTATTTTGTGATGCTCTTCCACCTCTGGATGATCTTCCTTCCCTTCTGCTTGACTGTAACTCCTAGTACACAAATCCTTCCTTTTTTGATCTTGTTGGAGTTCTTCTCATTAAAATCCACACTAAGAGTTGAAAACTGAAATTAAAAACAACCAGAGAACTAACATATCAGAATTGAGAAGCAGTTTGGGGTCCCACTAGGCGTGCCAAAAAGTATTTAGGCTTAGAATTGTCACCCTAAATCAGGCATTAAGGCTTCATGGAAATTCTATCTGACAATGGAAAGTTCCTCTAGCTATGGGTGAACTTTGGATGAGGAAGAGTCTGGATTCTAGGCCAGTTCCTATTTGGTATGGAATATCACCTCCTGATTGAAAACTAAATTGGGAAAGGGAGAAATATTTAAAACTGAAATTTCATGAATAAAACTTGAAAACGTGATACACAAAGTAGATTCAGATCTCTTAAAGATTCAAACTGACACTCACTTAACATACCCTAGTGATCTCTACACTATCATTCAGTGTCCAATACATAGGCTTATTAGAAGGCCACAACTAGGGTTTAACCACAAGTAGTAATCTTACTATTAACAACATGCAAATTCTGCAAAAGGCTTATTTTCTAGAATCTAGAATAGGGAATGATACAATCCACTAATCCATATTG
>MU224028.1:615004-654966 GCA_018584345.1 Thuja plicata | reverse complement strand
CTTCTTGCATAAAATTGAAATCACAAGCATGAACTCACAATGGATATAAAAGTATAAAAAAACAGCTATAGGAAATAGAAATTCACTAAAGCTCTTCTCTCCACAATCTTGACCCCCTCCACATGAAGCCAATCCTCCACTAAATAGTCAACATGGCTTATTTCAAAAATTCCCCCCACCCCCCAAAAAAAAACCCTCCATGATATAGATCTCCTAAACTATAGGGCCAAATTAGCACCCTAAATCAAAACCCTAAGTTTTGCACCCTTAAGTTGATAGATAAGAATATATCTTATTACATACTTTATCAACTTTTACTTATTAAAATACATGACATTCGAATCCTAAATGCATAACAACCTTATTTGAAAACCCAAAAACCTAACTTCAAAGGGATGAAACCCTTATCAACTCGGCATCATAGTTAATCCCAACTCTGCCAACACCATACCACTGTAGTTGATGCAGCTACAGTTTGTTTGGTCAGCATGGTTTGTAGTCATCTTGACTATCTTAGTTGGAAGGGACAGTTTCTAGACTTCGTGGCACTAAAGGTACCATCATGGCAATATGGAGGGAATGTCGATGCACTGGGAACTGCAACTGCATTTACTCCATCTGACAGTGGATTTCAAATGTGAGTAAAACACAATGCATTTTCATCAATTTCAATTATGAGTTAGGGTTTTTTCTTTGTGGTGCCGCCATGTTGAATCTGGAAACCATGATCTCTACAATGTATCCACCTCTATTCTGTGGAGAAGCTCCAGTCTCATGAGATTTAGGAGGAAGAAAAGATGTAGTTTTATGTTCACCGTAACACATGGCATCTTTCTATTGTATTTTTCTTCAATACAGGCCGTGACTTTTGGTCTTCTTTTGCTTGTACTTGGGCTTCACAGTGAGTCAACTCCAGTCTTCATAAATGCTGGAACACTTGGTGATGTAGTGTCTTTAAGCCAATACAAATGGCGTTGCATATTTATTTGTAACTCAAGTTTTGAAGTTTTAGTTTGACCACTATCGCGGGCTTTGAATGAATGAAGCCATGATTGTTTGAGTTACCCATGAAACTCGGCCTTCACTATTGTATATGAATGAAAATTTGAAGTAGAACACTTCTCACTTGTGGCCACCACTACAAGTTTGGAATGATTTTGAACTATGGCTAAGGTGTCGAGCCCATAAAACTTGGTTTTGAACTAGGGATGTCTCAGCCACAGCTTTAGACTCATCCCCAGTTTGTAGTGTAACATGGAGCAACACCACTACAAGTCTAGGAGTGACCTCGAACTATAGTTGAGGTGTTGAGCTACCATGAACCTCAGAGCCAAAGCTTAGTCATCTGAGTGACAGCTTGAGACTCATCCCCATTCTGTAGTGTGACATGGAGCTGGGAGAAAACACCGTGGCCTCCACTGTATGTCCTTTAAATGTTGCGGGTTGTCTTTTGGCTTATGACTGAAAGATGTGGTAGAAGCATTCGGTTTTAAAATATGACATCTTTTAGTCATAAGATTCACGGTTTTTTTGCAAGCTGATTAAAACCATGACTGAAAGTAAAATGACAAGGCAAAAGCCACATTGCATACATATATAAGTTTATTTTCTCTTTCATCTATTTATCTTGTTGGCGGCTTGGGTATATTTTCATTTTCTAATTTTTTCCTTCCCTTTATTGTCAACATATGCAGATAGAAACAACCGGGAACCCATTTTGCTTATTTAAATAGAAACTTGTGCTAGCTTTTTGGCTTCATTTATCAGTCTTCATACTCGAATGCATCTTGAAATCTCTCCATAGATAAGTAATCGCCATTATTTTACTTACTACTTTTTCAATTTTTAAAAATAGTGATGCACTGTTGTGGTCGATAATCATTGTTAATATTTAGGCTCTTCTTAGATGTCGACTATCGTAAAACATTCACAAGGCTGTTTGAACTGGTCTTTGTTTGCTGTCGAGCCCATCATCACATTACTGTTTAATGCTTTAACTTTTCTATTGTCTATTGCACATGTTTTCATCTCCAAAAACCCACATGGCTTTTGAAGCTGTATCTACCATTTAGTTTGATACTTGTCTTGTTCTTGTAATAAAACATGAGTCTTCGTACTGTCAAATGTTGTTTTCTTTAAAAATAATCCTCTTTCAGTTTTCAAACAAAACATGTAAATCATAATAGATGCTTCCCTGTTTGATGACACTCTAATTGTCTGAAACAATCATACACAAGATATTTAAACTGGAATACTATGTTTAAAAACACATTCAGTTCACAGTTTTACTGATAATAGTGAGCACTACTTAGAATGGAAACACAATATTTTGAATATGTTGCTGTATTTAATGCAGAAAGTATACTGTCCTCCTTTTGGGATTTATTTGAGAAAGAAAACCCATGGGGTTTGAGCACGGAATTGTGACTCCCATGGGTTTTCCCCAAAATAGGAAACCCTAATTTACCTGTATATTTCTTTTATCAAGATTATCTGCTGCACTATTATCATGAATGAACATCTCGATTGATGAACCTGCTGGATATTCTATGATAACCATGCTTGTTTTTTGTGTGTGCTCCACCATTATGAATGTAATCCCATGTTGATAATGAGATTGTTGATCATTGCTCTCACTGCAGTATAACAACATTTTTCAACCTCCTTTATCTGCATGATCTCTAATGAACTTTTAGATTCTTTCAATTCTATATTTTTCCAGTTTAGCCAAAAACCCTTTTTTGACCATGTTCCTCCAGCAACATCATTTTGACTTGGTTCATGCATTTGAATCTTCTACTGCATTCAGTTATACATACCTGCCCACTTGCACACAAAACACTGTTTAATTTATTAGGTCATCAGATAATATGAATCAATTAACATTTGTGAGTGAATGTGTTCTAAGATGACATTCACTCATGAGTGTTGGTTGGTTTGTATCATTTGTTGAACTAGTAGGTTAACCAAATTCTGAAAACAAGTTTCTAGGATGATATGCTAAGTTTTTTCACATATCTGATTTCATAGAAAAGAATAACATATATCAAAGTGATCATAAATAGTAAAAGGTTTCATGTTTGGAACAAGTCCCTTTAATTCTATTTTTTAGATACTGTGATTGAATTTTTTCTTGTTACATTGATTTCATCATATTGATATGCAGCTTTAGAAGAACTGATTGTATGATGTTTGCGTTGCATGTATTGCTTAGATCCAGCTGGATCTAACACCCCACTTTCTTCTCCTAATGCAGGTAAACCCTAATAGACCTAAATGTAGATGCAGAAACCAACCACAAGGCAATGCATAGGACCCTTACTCCATACTTTCAATTATGCCTTCTATTCTGCAATGTACTATTATTGACATGAAAAGAAAGATGAAATAACACTTGTACAATACTTTCAACTTGACTGCACAATGTAATTAATCAATTATAATTTAGAAATTATTGAATGTGATCAACTCTTAGAGTATAAATAATAACTTCTGAAAATGAATGTAGTGGTAGAATATTTATTAATAATATCTGAAGGATAATATTAATGGGACTCTTCAAAAATGCAAATTTTTCCTATTTGTGGTTACTTTGATGCAATGCTGAAAATTAGGATAACACTAATAATCGAGGCATTGCACAAGGATGCCACATGTCTATGATCAGATCTGAGCTCAAAGATAGAATAAAGATAGAGATAAAGATCAATGGTTGCATTTTTAAAAGGAAACCAAGTCTTTTTCTCGGTAGTTGATACATATATCTACGCCACCTGTGACCATTATAAATAGATATTCAAATATTCAAATCTGATCTCAGGGTTTTCATGGTGGTGGCGACGTCTTTCAATTTGCAGACAAGGTAGATGAGTCAGCTAACTTCTCTGGTCAAATTTATGGTGATGGGAGATGCATTCATAACTGTATCTGATCTTCTGAGATATTTCCCAAGTGCATTGATGATAAGACTTGAGTGGTTTAGGGTTTCTATATTGTTTATTGAAAATATATTATAACCCTAATTTGTCCCTAACTGATTGAATGGATTGTTTCCTAAGCCCGTGTGCTAGGGGAGGATGTATATAAGTAGTTTTAGAAGCTTTTTTTTTGCTAGAGGTTTTTTCCAGCTTTTGCAAGACTTTCTGTGGCATCGTCTCTACCCTCAGGTTTTCATCTTGTTATAATTTCTCATTGAATTCCAGATTATGCAAAGGTTTTCTGTGACATTTTATCTATCCTCAAGATCTTTCTTGTTTGTATTTATCTTATTTGAAGCATAATATAGTGGTTAATATTAGGGAAATCTTGGATTTCTTGAGCCTTCTTTCTTTCTACACCTTTGTGCACTACTATGGGTGATTTGATTTAGATAATCTTGTGGATTTTGTTCATCCCTTGTTATCTTGTCTCATTCCTGTGCCTATTTGCAAAAGTGGATGTTTGTTTGTAGGTCACAGTCTATGTCTATTTATTTAGATATGCCATTGTTTGTGAAATCCTCTCTTTCCTTGAATAGCATCTTTTTCTTTCAAACCTCTCTTTGAAATACTTATGCAAGCCTATTCAAAAATTTGTGTTATTCTAGATTCATTATTTCATGCTAGTTTTGGTCACTGTGTTATGATTTATGTTACCTTCGGTGCATCACCTAGTATGATAATTTTATTTTCAGTCATTTCCATGAGGAACCGGCCTAGAATCTGGAGGCTTCACTTTAGTTAGAAGAGGTCCCACAACCTAGAAGTGATTCCCATGTTATAATAGATTGTTAGGCTCTAGCACTTAATAGGATGCAAAATTTAGTGTATAACAAGAACAATGCATCCAATTTCATTCCATATGATTATTCTAAAAACACCATCACACACATCGATCAAACATCTGGAAGTTTAGAAGAGAATGTTATATTTGGTTTCGATGCATTCTATGGATGTATTGAAGACCATGTAAACACTCTGACACTTAAAGGCTCAAATTTCAATTCTACCACCCGAAGAGAAAGAGTCATAGTCCAAGTTCCTAATAATCCATCAAATTCTATGAATCCTCTAGCCACACCATCCAAAACTACTTGTCCCGCTTCATGCTATAATTTATTGGCCCAATTATGAAAGACAAATGTACAAATATATATCCTCAACCTTCTTCACACATCTCTATTAGAATAACTGAGAGGGGGGGTGAATCAGTGGCCTCAAAAATTAATCCAATAATTCAACCAAAACTTATATCACATATATAAAACCTCTACTTATCTTCAGTCCTACAAGACGTATGCCCTTAAGTAATCTTATCAAATATATACTACTCGGTGAATATACTATTTATCCTTTTCTTAAGCTTTACCGAATATCAGTTTATCTTTTCCTAGCCTTTACCGAATAATAGTAAATAAACTTAGTGTCTACTGACCAATCCTGTTTTAGTAATGTGTAAAGAAAAACATCAAAGTAATGAATGATATACACATTTGACACATGGCTTTTTAACATGGAAACCTTGTTAAGATAAAAAAACACTTGGGACCGGTAACCCAAAATTTTCACTCTTCTGAAGTGAACTCAGTGAAGATCCAACTTTGTTAAAGGTTACAAACACAATGTTAAGTGAAACCTTGTTTGAGGATTTAAAACCATTGGTTAGTCTTTTGACCTTGGTAATTCACTATGTTGTCAACAATAAAAACCTTTTGATACTCTTGAGTATCTCAATACTTTAAGGATTTTTAAATCCCACTCGGTTAAGAGATTTTCTGAATCAATGGTTAAACTGAAACAGTAAATGATCTATTCAATAATACAACTTTACTTTGCAGATTTTTAGATCTATTGTAAGTCCATAATACCTTTCTAATCAATTTTATCTTTTTTTCCTTTTCTCCCCTCCTTGTTCTTTCTTCTCGGTGAATGTTGTTGCTCGATGTCTGCAGAATTCTTGGCTCTATTCTTCAGCCTATATGATCAGATCTTCATGAAGAATTATATCTTCACCAAAATTATATTCAGCATTATTTTCTTCAAAATGAATTGATTGTCTCTTTATATAGACATGATTTCACCATTCTACCTTCTTGTCTTGACATAGATAGCTTTCTTGATCCACAAATCTCGTCATGCATTGCTTTAATCTTTAAATCTTTTCTATAGTTTTATTCTGTAGATTTCTCCTTGACAACTGTGAATAAAAATATCTTTAAAACTTTAGTTCAACTGGTCAATGAAAACAAAGTAATCAATCAGTTACCTCTAATTATAGCTCATGCCAGCTAAGTGTTTTGTCATTTCCTAACTCTAGTTCTGATTGGTGATCAACTCTTAGTTTGCTAGTTCATTGACTCTAGTTGTCCTCGGGCATTACCTTTAGTTTTTCTTGGGGTTCACTTCAATTATGCTTGGTGTTGTGGTGTTAGGTGTACACTATGACTGCTCAGGGTTCTCTATCCATCAGTGTGCACTGTCTGTCAGTGTTTACTATCACTCGATGTACACTGGCTTTATATGTTTACTAATAACATAAACTTTATCTTTTTGGTTCCTTGAATTCTATGACATTATTTATATGACCAATCAGATTATATCAAGTTGAAATCAATGACAATACAATACATTAACTAATTTAATGTCTTGCATTTACTTTCTGAAGCTCAGTGATCATCAATTTATCATCTTCAAACATTTAATTAGTTATAGTTCATCAATCTCTCCCTTTGGAATTGATGGAATCATACTTATCAAAATGATATGAAATATGCCATATCATACCAAACTTACTATTCTATAACCAATACAAATATTTGACTCTCGGTAAGCTCTTCTAGCTTAGATTTGATTCTTGTAGAGTGCTTTCTTCATTCTTCATTCCCTTCATTGGATAGATCTAGCAACTTCTGATTATGTCTCTCCCTTTGTTGTAGAATCTCTTCTCCCTCTTCTAGATAGATATGCAGTGTAGACTTTCTCCAATTATCTCCCTTGGATGGATGGTTGCTTCTTTGAATCTTTCTCTCCCTTTGATTTTTCCTCTCCCTAATGGATATTTCTCTTCTCTCCCTTTGGATGATCAAGATAGATATTTCATATGGATATATTCATGGAGTATAGATCTCTCCCTTTGATGGCAATACCAAACAAAAATATATCTCTTTCCTATCCATCAGCAATACAACTCTATAGTAGTCAACAATTACTCTGGTGTTTGGTTCAAATAAGTAACTTATTGTACTAATATATCATTGCACTCCATATCTTACCTTGCATCAACATGATTGATCTTCTGATAATGTGTAGGCTGATGCAACCTCTAAGTCATCTTAGTAACCATTAGACAAGGGTTGGACCCCTAGTCTCTTCCTCGGGTACTCAAATATATCTTTTGGAAATGGCTTCAAGTGAATATGTCTGCTAATTCTTCTTTGGATTGTACATATTCTAGTATCACTTCTTTTTGGAATAATGGAATGGTGTGTACTAAGAGGGGAGGGTTGAATCAGTACCCTTAAGAATTTTTATCAATTAACCCTTAGTAATATTTCCTTGCATTACCGACCATGTTTCTTTTATACCTTATGCATGTATTATCAAATCATAAACTTAATTGCATGTAAACATTCATATAAACATTCATGAAAAGTAGTTACACATGACACAAGAATTGGTAATGCAGAAACCCCATGTTAGAAGGTAAAAACTGTGGTGGGGATGAAACCCACAAAGCTTCACTATCTGTAGAATGGAAGGTATCGGTTAAGGCTACAAGTGTGATCACTTATGATGATCTTACCTTGTTAGGAGTAACATTTTAGACTAGTTAGGTCTACTTGGTTAATATATTTAGCAACACTGTTAAGTGTGCACTCGGTTAAGAGATTTACAATTAGACTGTTAAGTCCACCTTCTTAAAGGATTTATTCTATTTGCTACAATTGTTAGAGAGTATTCAAAAATAATTGTTGACCTGATGGTATGCAATCTTGAATTGTTGAATATAGATCCTTTAAGTTCACAATGTATATGTATCACCTATAGTGATTGATTAATACCTTTGTTCTGCTCGATAGCCTTGAATCTTGTTCTTCATAACTAAATTCTATCTTTTGTGTCCTTCTGCATGAAACTCTCTATCTGATCCATAGATATCTACTACAGCTACAATCATCATGTTCTGGTTGATTACTACATCTATCTATGTAATGTATTGACCTAATTAGGTTTCACGCTTTACAATAAAAACTATATGATCAAAGGTTTACATTTTGACCTTGATCTCCTAGTTTGCATGTTTACAATCAGTTAGACTGATTAAAATAGTTACATATGCTTTACTTGTTCCTCAAGAAATGGTTTTACATCTAAGCATAAAGATAATTATAAAACTGAAGTGTTTTATCTGACGTGTAACTCAGATCCACATTTCTTGGAAATAAAACTGTCTCTCGGTAGACTGGTGCATGGTTTTCTCTATAGTTTGTGCTCGGTGATGTCTCTGAATTGTCTGTTGGTTTATTTTGTAAACCATGCTCTTGGTTTACTCTATAAAATTTCTATTGGTGATAGTGCATATTGGTGTTCATTAATTTTCATGTTCACTTGCACTAACATTTTTGGTGACCATTGCACTTGTCTGGTTTTGGTGACCATTGTGTTTAATTGAATGTTGTCACTCGGTGATCATGTTACCAATAGTCCAAAAATTGTTTCCTTGTATACTAATGACAAATACAATCCTTTAGGATTATCAATCTCCTCCTTTCACATATAATTTCCCCTTTTTTGAAATTAATGACAAAGGTGTAATACTTATAGCTTGTCAAGTATGTGGGCATGGGATTTTTGAAAGTATGACATTATCTTCTCCCATTTATCTTGGAGGTGTTCCAGGGTCATGTATTTCAATGTGAGTCTGGCGTGCATGTCATATATACTCTCTGTAACATACATCTCCGTGGTGACAATCAATACTTTTGCCGAAGTCATGTGTTTTAACAACAGTGTGAGATTCGGGAGTAACATAGCCTACAACTTGGTTACCTCATCTTTGATTCTACTTTCAGCCTTTTGAAGTTCTATTCTCAACCATTTTTCTTCTACAATCTTCTTATAATGCAACTGGAATGCATTTTCTTCGGTTGTGAGATGTTGTGCACTAGCCTTAAGATATTCATCATCTTTAGCAATCTTTTCACTATGCTTGGTAGTGAAATGCTCTATTGTGCACAACTTTTGAACTAGTTTAACTACTTCTGATAATATAGGTTTCATTATAGTTACTAATTCATAAATTTTTACCTTATTTTTTGTCACTTCTTGGCTGATTTTCTTGGTTAACTTGTATTGACACTTTTGCTTAGTGCGTTCCACAATGACCTTTTCTGCATCTACATTCTATGATGTAATGGTTTCAGTAAAAACTAATAATTGATCAAGTATTGGAGAATTTTGATCAATATTGGTGTCAGGAACAATCTACAATAATATTTCTTTTGTGCTTTATAGGACTTGTGAGTTCTTGTGCTCCTTTTTGAGCTTGTCCTGAATTTCCTTTCTTTTACAAAGTTATCCATACTTGGTAAGTGACTTTGGATCCACCAATTAATACACCTTAGATTATTAATTCCCTACAAGATGTATGCCTTTGAAATACTTGAAATAAATAACTTTCTATCGATTTACCTTGGTTGTCCTTCTTCTCCTTGATAATCGATAGGCAGTAAAACTTATTCACCGATACTTAGTAAATATGCAGAGTATACCAATCAATGCATAAATGCATATGTGAAATGTAAAACAATAAATTAATAAACCATACACACATAACACAAGGATTTTAATGTGGAAACCCTGTTAAGGGAAAAACCACTGGGACCGGTACCCCAAACTTTTACTCTTCTGAAGTGAGCCCTGTTAGGAGCCAACCCTATTAAATGTTACAAACACACTATTAAGTGCGACCTTGTTAGAGGATTTTATACATAGATTATCACTAAGTATCTGGCATCTATGCTACCATCCTTGAATCAGCCTCTAGACTGTCAATAGGCTTTATGCTAATCTTACTACCATCCTTGAATCAGCCTCCTTCTTAGACTGTCAATAGGCTTTAGGTAAGACCAATGCTACTATAATGAGTCAACCTTTTTGGTAATCTATTAGGATATACCTCAATTATAAAAGACTGTTAAGTCCTGCTCTGTTAAGGGACTTAATGCTTCAATGGTTAAACTAAAACACAATGACCTATTTCTAATGCAACTTGAATTGCAGATATTCAGATCTATTTACGTACAATACCTTTCTGATCAATGTATTAATTCAATTCCTTTTTACTTCACACTTTCTGCTTTGTGATGTTGTGCTTCATTGTGTGTCAGTGTCTGCAAAATTCTTTAGCTCTCCCTTAGCTTGATTGATTAGGACTGCATAAAGTTTAACCTTCATTAGTTTCTCTTTAGCATCTTCTTTAAATTCACTCCCCCGTGTATCTGAATGCTTGTGGAAATGAATTATGCTTGTCTCTTATATAGACATGATATTCATTAACTCTTTGTTCTTGATTCTTGATTCTTGGCGTGAAAAACAATCCAGCCAAATTGATTTACGGCTTTAACTCCTAATTTATCTCATAGTTATCTTCTTTCAAGCAGTATAAATCATCTTTAAATAACTTACTTAACTATGGTCAAATAAAACAAATAAAACAAATAGTTAAGTCTATCCTTAAGCTCTGCCAGCTATATATTTTGTCATTTTCTGATCTCTCTATTCTGTCGGTCAATTCTGCAGTTCATTGCCAGTGACAACTGCCAGTTCTATTGGTGCAACTTTAGTTAGCTTCGGGATCTCCATCCGTCAGGCATCATTGGATCTTTCTCATTGGGAAACACTGTTTTCATCTCATCGGGTATCCTGTGATTCTACTTCATTGGGAAACACTATCTTCTGCTTGTCGGGCATCACTGTGACTTTATCTCTATCTTTACCGATGGTGTGCACTCCATCGGTGTGGTCTGTCACTTAGTGAATACTTGAATTTTATGCATTGCTGAAAGCATAACCTCTATTCCATTGATTCGTTGAAGTATTTGGCATTATGTATATGACCATACAGATGATATCAAGTTGACATCAATGACAATACAAACCATTAACTAATTTAATGTCTTGCATCATCTTCAACTTAACATTATCAAACATTCAATCAGTTACATGTCATCATCCAGTGTCCTTGGATCACAGTCTGGTATATCAATAATTTCATCTAATGTGACTGGATATTTTCTCTTCTTCTTCTTCTTTGTAAGAGTAGTGGAAGTAGGGGAATGAAGGACTATATCAATTTCTTTCTCAATTTCTTTTTCTTTAGGAGATTGTGTGGGAGGTGTGACACCTTTTATATGCTGCTCGATATTGACCTGTTTTTTCATACAAGATGTCTATTGGAATTAATGGGAAGTGTGTACTGAGAGGGGAGGAGTGAATCAGTACCTCTAAAACTTTTATATATTTTAACCTTTATCCTTTAGGTAATCAATTGTTCATCCATCCATTTGTTCTATACTATCTTGATGTAAGATATATTAATTCATAAACTTAATCAAACATGTGAACATTCATAGAAAAATTCATGAAAGTAATTGACACATAACACAAGATATGATATCGCAGAAAACTCCTGTTAGGAAGTAAAAACTGTGGTGGGGATGGCACCCACAAATTCTTCACTATCTGCAGATTGGAAGGGGTCGGTTAAGGCTTACAATTTGATCACTTTTGATGATCTAAACTGTTAAGAGTATGGGTGGAGACCTGATAAAATCTACTATGTTAAGATCTTTAGAAACATTGTTGAGTGTGCACTCAGTTAAGAGATTTATAGTTGGATGGTTAAATCCACCTTTCTTGAAAGGAATTTTACACTTTGCTTCACTTGTTAGAATGAGAGAAAATTGCAATTTGAACTGGTGTATGCAATCTCCTATTGCTGATTACAGATCCATTAAAGATTACATGAATAATAATATTATCTAATGTGGTTGAATAATACCTTTGTTGCTCGGTAGCCTCTGTTCTTGGTTCTTGATAACCAAATTCAACTTTTGTTGTTCTGGTTAATGAAACTTTCAGTCTGATCCATAGATGTGCTCATATGCTTCATTCATCCTCTCATCCATTCTTACATCTCTTTATAATTAATTATTACATCATCTATTTATAAGATAGATTTACCTAATCAAGTTTCACGTAAAACAATATTAACTCTAAGATCATAGGTTTACAACTTTACCTTGATCTCCCAGTCTATGTGTTTTAAATCAATTAGACTGATTAAAACACTTACATTAATGTTTCTTGTCCCTAAAGAAATGGTTTTAATAACAAATCAAGATTATATAAATAGAATAAGACTATTTTATCTAATGTGGAGATCAAATCCACTTTTTGCAGGCTGTAACTAACTTTTGGTTTATGTCAGTCGGTTATGCTCTGAAGTCAGTTTGACTGTTTCTCAGTCTTCCTGCTTGAACTGTCTCTGAGGTTCCTCTTTGATTATTCTCTTAGTTTACACCATGACTTGCTTATCGGGTTCCACTGTCGGGTTTCTCTTTATCCTTTCTACTTTGCATTTTTGGTTTACACACAAAATTGTGTCATCAGTTTTCTTTATACTTAGCAGTGTTTGGTGATCTCTGATATCTGCATTTTTGGTTTTCTCTTTGTCCTATCTTTCGGTGTATGTTTACCAAAACTATTATTTGTATACTAATGACAAAATAATATCATCAATCTCCCCCTTGGACATTAGTATAAAAAATTGATATGTGAAAAATACTAAAAAAATGTTAAGTATGTACAACATATATAATCCTTAGTCATTTCATGACTCCCCCTATGTATATGTTGTTATATCATTATACTCCCCTTTTTTGTTATTTTTTGTAGTACTTTATAGCTTCACTATCTGTACATATCATTATTTTCCCCCTTTTTTGATATTAAGGGCAAAGGTGTATACCTTATAGCTTATCAAAAATGCGAGAGTGTGAAGAATTCATGTCTTCCATCATCTTCTCTCATTGGTCCTTCAGGTTCTCTAGAGCCATGTGCTTGAGTGTGCTCCTTGAGTGCATATCCTAGATGATGTCTACTACAGACATCTCGGGGGTTTCTATCAGTTGTCTTTCTAAACTGATATGTTGTTGAAGCAGTATGAGATTGGGTAGAAGTTGAGCTTGGAGCTCGGTGACCTCTTCCTTGAATTTTTTTTTTGCTTCCCACAGTTCCTGTCTTAACCTTTTTGTTTTAACAATTTTCTCATAATGAAACTTTATTTCATTGTCCTTGGTTAAGCCTTTAGCACTTGTAGCTAGATCAGAATCTAACTTTTCTATCTTATCACTATGCTCCTTAGTGAATTTTTCAATTGTGCTTAATTCTTGAATCAAGGAAATAGCTTCAGCAATTATTGGATCTAATTCACCTATGAATTCTGAAAGCTTTACCTTGTTTACTACCACTTCTTGGCTGATTTTCTCAACAAGTTTTTGCTGATATTTCTGCTCCTCTCTCTTCAATTGCCTTCTTTGCATCAATGTTATACGTTGTAATGGCTTCTATGAGAGTGGCTAGTGGATCAAGGATCAGTTTATTCTGATCAACATCAATATCAGGTACAATCTAATGCAAGATGTCCCTAGTTGTTTCTAGTACCATGGAGTCTCAGTGTTGCTTCCTTAGCTTCTCTTGTAATGCCTTCCTCTGGCATATTTCACCGTATTCCTTTAGTACTTCATAGTCAAGTGTAGTTGGGTCACATTTGGGTATTTCAATTATTTCATCTAGAGTGACTTCCAAATTACTCTTTTTGGATTTCTTCTTCTTTTGAGTTTCACTTGAGTGTAGAACCATAGACAATTTCTTGGCTTTGTCTGTTGTGCTAGATGAAATGGCTTGTGGTGTTGCCTCTTTTTTCTGTCATGCTTCAGTGTTAGCTTGTCAATTTTGAGTGGATGTCTCCACATCAACCTTTATATTATCTATAGAAACTTGTTTGGTTACCTCAGGAATATCATCTTTTGTTTTTGTTCCTTCGTCACTTTCCTTTTGCACTTCATCTGCCTTTGTATGTGCATCCTTCTGGGTTGTGTCTCCATCTATTTTCTTTGATTCTCCTTCTATAACCTTGTCATTTTGGATTACGATATGAGTGTCTCTAGTGACATTCTATTCATCAGTGTTGTCTTTCTTTCCTTCATTCCCTACATCCTTGGGAATGCTTGAATCTTTGACAGGTGTTTTGTCTTTTTCTTGAAGTATATTGTTGGCTTGCATCAATATTGGCATATTGTTTGATATGTTCACCTGTGAAGTGTCAAATGTTGTGTCATGTTCATGATTTTCATCCTTGATAACAGTGACATCTTCATCCTTTTGTATTTCTTCTGCTGGATCATTGGTTATGTCAATGACTATGTTGTCCACAATGATTTCCATAGTGGTGTCCGACCATATCTTATCTACAATGTGCACATTCTTGTTGTTGGTTTTGTCCATTTCTTCTTTATCTAACTCAACTGATGTGTCATCTTCTGCATCTTTGATTATTATTTGTTCTTGAGTTTCCTGATTATCATCTTACTATTGTTGTCCTTTTTTGGGGCTTGCTTCCTCAATAGGTCTATTGATTATTTTACTCCAAGTTATGTGACTTTATTTTTCAAGCTCTATAAGCCTCCCTTCAATAAATTTGTAGGCTCTCAACTTGGGTGAGAACTCCTTTTTATGGTTCTCCATCATCTCATCAATTTCTTCCCTCTTGGATTCAGGAGGCATAAGAGAAACAAGTACTCTTTCCCTTATCTCCTTCTCATTCTTTAATGCAAATGTCCATCTGGCATATAATCTATCCATGAGTTCCTTTGGTACCATTTGACCTTCGAATTGTAGTGCTACGTACTTGAATTTGTACATGTTTTCAATGATGGCATCCTCAACTTTGTTTTGATCTTCTGGATCTAGTTTTATCCATCTTCTTATCTTAGAATTTGTGATAGATCCTAAATTTGCAATAGATTTGCATGCCTCATCAATGCTTTCTGGAACCTTACTCTTTTTTTCTTGTACACCTTCATTTTTTTGGTATCCTCAATATCTTCTCTATTTCTAATGAGATTTCTTCTCTTTGTTGGCCCTCTTTTCTGTGTAGCTGATTTCCTCTTGTAGGTTCTTACCTATCCTTTCTTCAAGGGTGAAGTACTTGAGTCCTTCGCTATTTGGCTTCTTTTCCTAGAAGAAGATGTGGTTCTTGGCTTCTTTTCTTGTGTTGGCAATGGAGTATCTGACTTTGTAGAATCAGATTCACTTTCCTACTCAGCCTCACCAATGGGTGACTATCTTTTGGTTTCTTCCTTTTGTTCAGTTTCCTCCTCAGTAACCAACAGTCTTTTCTTTAAATTCTTAACCATTTTATCTTTCTTTCTGTCAATTTTCTTTACAACCAATCTGGTTTTGATTCTTGCTTTTGTTTCTTCATAATTTCTAAACTTTGGTTGTTTCTTATCTAATAGTTCATTCACCTTGTTACAATAGGTTTGATGTATGTGTGGTTGGTGTCAACCATAAAACATATATCATTCTTGAATTTCTCAATAAGTTGTTTAGGGATCCTAACCCTTTTCTGCATTTGGTCCTTGAATCCTGTAAAGTACTCATCCATGACTGTTTCAAAGTTGTCTCCCAGTGATGTTATGTATTCATTGATCTGGATGGTGATTGGTTTTGTAGTATCCCATTTTACATCTCCTACAGATGGAAATGATTCTTGAAAGTAAAATAAAATGCACATGATAAGTGATCCAAACTTACATGTATTTGTCTTTGCATTTCTTATTGTTCTCATGTTTTCTTCTAGCTAGTTCAGTAGAAGTTCTAACATATCTAACTAAGTTCCTTTCTTTACAATCTTGTATCATGTATCTAGTGCACCAGATGCTATTTTCTTCATCCTTCTAGCTTGGAAGAATTTATAACATAGAACACATACTCCGAATTTTAGTTCATCATCGGTTGTGGTGGATACCTTTAATCCTTTTCCATCACACTTGGCTCTTGTGTTCTTCTCAATCTCAGCCTTAGGTGGGTGTTTCAATGCTTTTACCTTCTCGGTTATAGGGTAACCGGTCACTGCATGGATAAAATCTTGGGTTATCGTCTTAGGCTCATCCAGCCATATCTTGTGATTGTGCATTCGTATTAGTACTAACTAAATCCACTTGGTTTTCAATACATTTGGGAACAATAGGGCATTAGTGAGCCCTTTCACCTCTATTTGTTTATTTTCATCTTTTATGGATCCATCCTCATTACATAGCTTCTTGCAATCTTTTTCCACCTCTAAATCACCAATTTATACAATCTTACAGTGGATGTATGCTCCTAAGTCTTCTACAAGAAAAACCCTAGCTCGTATTCGCAAGAATGCTCCAACATTGTCGGGTTGTGATGCAACCTCAGTGAAAATCTTGTAATGTGGTTCCTCACATACAAAATTCTTGATGATTTTAACCTCAGCCTTCTTGATCTTCTTCATTTTGGTGGTTCTTGAGGTCATTGCCATTATTTTAGATATTTAGGGATTTCTGAAAAATGCATAAAAAAGAGTTCTCAGTTATCATAGGAACTTACTATTTACACCTGTAGTGATCACTGATCTATTGGAGTGCTCTTGGCTGAGATGAAGTATCTCTATGATCTTGTTGTTGTTTGCACAAATTTATCTCTCGTTGCTCTTCTCTAGTCATGGTGAACAATGAAACCCTTCCGTCGCCCTTTTATAGATGTTTGCCCTAAAAGTGAGACATTAATGCTCAACCACTCCTTAGTGTGTGAAGACAGAGTTCGTCGGTTAAAATATTAACTTTTCTCTTCGGTGACAACATGATGTTTTGGGGTGGTCATCTCACCTCTTTCTTTTAGCGATAATTTTTGGTGTTTTATGAAAATATCTTATTTAACTTTCTTGATTACTGACGAGTCTCGATTTACACTGGAAACTTTGATTTTACATGTTAACCGATGCTTCTCGGTAAGTGTAGGCAATTTCAGCTTTGAGCGTATACTAATGGATTTTGGTATGTATTTCCTGATAGAATAGTTATCACAGATTTTAACAAGTAATATCATGATGCATCTTTACTTATGCTGATTTGGCATTTCATTAATATATTATGGAACTAATGTAAAATATTGCTAAGTGTAATGTAGTTGCATACTTACTTGTTTTTCTTAGGTGGGGGTGGTGATGTCACCAGATCTTGATGACATTATTTTTCCATTAGTATGAAAAGAACACTTTTGGTAAGCATACACTGAAAGATAGAACACAGAGAAAACCAAAAATGCAGATATCAGAGATCACCAAAAATTGCTAAGTACAAAGAAAACCGACGACATAATTTTGTGTGTAAACTAAAAATGAAAATGTAAGACCAGAAAAAGGGGTTAGAAAGAATATCTAGGTAACCAAAAACCCTAAACAATATGCTACCCTAACTAATCTAACATTAAAACCATTTGAAACAAGAATTGAAATATATGCAAGATAACACAAACAAACTCCCTTCAAATGTAGTTCTAATGGTCTCCTTTCTTCTCCATAGAGGTTGATATGTTTCTCTTTAACAAACACAATTTCACAAAGAACTTGAAATCTTGAATTGATAATGAGAATTACTAGGAGATAGTGGTTCAACCTTGAATGATAGAAATGCACTCATTTTATAGAAAATGAGATACAATTTGGTGAGATTGCACAAAATCCTTGCATAAATGCAGATTTTGGTTGGTGAGATGCTTGGAAGAATGAAATGGGGGAGAGATATCGAGGAGATATTGGAGGATATTGAAGTTATTGAGGAAGCACCTTAATAGGGATGTGAATCCTTAATTAAGGGATATGGGAATTAGGTGAGATTAGGAGGATATTAATTCAATTAATACATCAATATTCCTCACAAATCCAAATTAGATTTATGAAATTATAAAAATCTCATAAATTGAAATTAGGTAATTAATTAATAAAAATTAATTAATTATTGAAGACTTAGGGAAATGGGGGAATAAATAAAGTTTGTTTATTTATTCAATTAGGACTTAGGATAAATTATGGGTTATTCATCCAAAGGGGGAAATTAATGGGTTATAGGTCAAATTGAAGGCGTTGATGTTGAATTGAAAGGATTTTGATAATATTGATAAGGTTTAGGATCAATTCTGAGGGTTCCAGAATAGTTTAGGAAATTACGAGGCATCGATGAGCTTTGACAATGTGCCTGCGTAATGATGATAGAAAATGATTGAAAAGTGCCAATGAACTTTGATGGCATCGTAAGATTGAAATTGAAATGGGGAAACATCGATGATCTTTGACAATGTTCCTAAAATGATAATCAGAAATAGTATTGACAATAATGAACAACACTATTGGATTGAAATTGATAGATTGATAGTGATAACACCGATGATCTTTGACAGTGTTATCAAATGGTTGATTGAAAGGATACGAAGCATTGATGATCTTGGAAAATGCTCTTAAAATGATGACAAGATTGATCGAATTAAAATAGGTTTTGATCAATTGGTTTGAAATTGGGTTAATTAGGCATCGGTGATCTTGGACAATGCCCTAGAATGGTCAGAAATGAGTCTAGACAATTCTGCAAATGATTAGGAATAGAATAGGATAGGTTTGAACTGATTTAGGAAGGTTTGGAATGGTTTAGGATCGAATAGGATTGGTTTAGGAATGCTTGGAATGGTTTAGGATTGAATAGGATTGGTTTAGGGTTGATCAGAAATGATTTGGAAAATGATTGATTTGATAGAGAAAGTAGAATTGTTAGTAAATAATTGAACAATTTTGCAATATTGAATCATTGATGAAAGACACAATGTCTCTATACAATAAAGATCATATGCGCAACATAGAGGAATAATTAGGTCGCAAAACAACAGTTTGATTGTAATACTAAAAATGTTAAAACACGTAGACCAATAGGCTTGAGCCATTTTTAGGTGTCTACATTTTTCCCATCTTTGATACAATATGACTATGAGCGTTGTGTCAAAGAATCCTGAAGGAAATAGCATTGAAACATGCCCCAGTGATAATGGGATACATAGGTGCCCCCTCAAGAAATCATCTAAAAAATGTAAATGATAGGTTGATTTGTTGACAATGCTGAGATGGATCCATAGAAATGATCGGATCAAAAATCAGAGGTCAAACGCAAAAGATATGAGGTTGAGAGTGTCAAAAGCATCACAACCAATACAAAAAGCAAAGGTTGCATGTCCATCTAGGAAACCAAGAGGCTATAAAAGGGCTTGTAATGGGTTTTGGAGCTCATTTTCACTCTCTCATTTGGAAGAATTGAGCTCTTAAGCAAGGAAGATGGATCAAGTGCTAGCGGAGATTCAGCACTGGGAACGAGTTCGTATCTTCTGACGGCCGGCTGACGCAGGACCTGAGGTGAGTACATCTGGTCCTCTCAATGGTTTCTTGCTTTGCACACATTTATAGGTCATTTAGAGGGTCAAACGGGGCCCTATAGGGGTCCACACATGCCACCTATGCAGTTCATGTGCCCACCTCTACAGGCAGTGCAGGTGGGATGACCACCTATGCAGGTAGCGCAGGTGGGAGGCCATTCTACGTAGGTGGTAAGATAACTTGTGTAGGTGGTCAAATAGGCCTCAAAATAGGGTCTAGGGGTTCCTAAACCTCCCTAAAATTCCCTAAACTGGTGAAAACCCTAGGAAAAGGTCAAAATTAGGTCAAAGGTTGGTCAACAAGAAATAGAAAGTATAGAAAGTTGACCAAAGTTGAATGGTGATCGTAGGAGGAGCTGCCAATTCCACAGACACGAGAGAGCAAACTGACGTGTCTGGACATACACCATAGGTTGAGCGGACATGAGAGGAAGATTCTTACCTCTCTAGGATTGTATTATATCATGTACATGCCTAAGATTAGGGAAAAATGGGGGTTGATCATAGTGTTAGCCGAGTGATGGCACTCAGAGAGCAGTTCCTTCCACCTACCGATAGGGGAGGTGACGGTGACTCTGGAGGATGTATGGTGCATCCTCAGGATTCTGATTCATGGCGAGCTAGCAGAGTATGACCCTACCATAGGGAGGTTAGAATTACACCATTTTTTTGAGAGTGAAGATGAGGATTTGGACATTCGTGATTATAAGATCAACTAGGAGACAGTGGCGAGGAAACACGATTGGTTGATTGCTGTTATCTGTGGAGTTATTGCATGTCTCTTGGTACCGAATAGATGAGGCCATAGATTCCATATTGGATAGGGGAGGGTCCTAGAGTAGATGATCATGGAGGGAACATTGTTTACATGGGGGCCATGCATGCTTGCGATCACTTACTATCAGCTCCACCAGTTGGCTTGCCGAGGAGGACTATCGATCAGTAGTGGGATCACATTGTTATAGGTGTGGGCCTATGAGCACATAGCTATGTTTTGGCCGATTTCTTAGAGAGTGGTATTGCCAGATTTTCCATATGTTTACTGCTACTGAGGGGCGCTTGCTTAGGGCCCATTGGGATATACATTGCACTTTCGCCATGAGATAGATCTGCTGAGATATTTTACATGGCGACCATATAGAGACTACTCTAGATGGGATGATGATGCAGATCACCTTCCCTACTACAGAAAGCAGAGGTACCTCATCGGGAGTTTTATGATGGGTCATATAGTGATTGAGATGCAGCTCCCAGAGCAAGTCAAGTGATAGTTTGGAGAGATACAAGGAGTGTCAACATGTACAACATTGTTTGCTCAGTCGAGGGTCGAGGCAAGGACATGGGGTGAAGCACTCAGGCCTCAGGTGGCCTATGCAGAGTTCACATAGTTACATCCCAGACCATAGGGAGAAGATGTAGATGTGGCATACACAAGGACCATAGATGTGTATGATAGGTGGTTTTCTCAGCATAGGCCGATTCCTTTGATTGATCCAGATGTGGCGATACTAAGAGTGCGGGTGCCCAGAGATGAGAGCATGAAGGAGGAGGATGAGGATGAGGGGAATGAGGAGGTGTTGATGGGGTTTTTCTGACCGGGTCCGCCAACAGTCATAAGTTGTCACCAGGTTTTGGAGAAATCGGCCAACTCCGCCTACAAAGGTTGTCCGGGGGAAGAAAATCCTCCAGGCCTTCAAGCACCTGGGTGTCGGGTCACGACGGTGTGGGGCTCGGTTAGGAGAGGTGACTATTTTTGAGGGGGATAGCTGGTTACTTCAACTCATTCCTTCGGAGATTCAGAGTAGTAAGGGTTTCCCAGAGTATTTCACACTTAGCAAATAAAATGAAAAAGGATCCTGCAGGGTTATAAACGTTTATCTAACTACAGTCATGCTGAAAAGTTTAGAACATCAACAATACTCTGAAAGACTACACTAAATACCGAGGAAATACACAACCATCAGTTAGCATTTTATCAGTAGCGGAATAAGGAGGTCGTTAATCTATTTTAACATATCAGAGTAAAGGACATATAGAACATTAAAACATGAAATACCATTAACTCAGAAGCAGAGACGTTAACAACTTCATTGCCAAGAATCCTTCCTTCTTCATTAATGTTTAGTCCAGCAAGAACTGGTGCGTGATACAATGGTGGCTCCAAGGGAGCATCTAACTACCAAGAACAGAATAATGGAACATTGAGCTCTGCAACTAAAACCAGAAATCACTTTGCTATTTCTTATGGACAACAAAATCATCAATTTCGCTGACCCTTGGAAATGGGCTGATTTGCCTATTTATACAGCTCTTTCTAACCCTAACCCTATTTTACCTTGTTTTAATAAAATACAATATCTGGGGGCCGGTACTACCTGTGCCACCCTACAAAAGACCTGGAGACGGAATAGGTCTACCATGTCAGAAGAAGAAGACAAGAATATATATCAGAAGAATCGGCCTCGAGAAGAGAGCCGGGGAGGAGAAAGAAGAAAGTAGGTCTGTCGAGGACTGAGGCTACATGCCTCATAAATGGGAAATGCGGCGCCCTATCTCCAATGTGCTAGGTGTACCCTTGAACGGTGCCTTGAGAAGACCACCCTGTCAGAAACCAACTGCCGAGCCAATGCCTCTTGATGCGCCCAACTACCCTCTGACAGTCTTTATTAACCACCTCTGAAAGTGACCGGTCAGCCTCGGGGACCGGGACACAGATCACTTTAAAGAATACAAGATTTTGGATCTGGAACTCCGAGATCTGGGAACTTACATCCCCAAAAGAATAAAGAATGCTTAATGCTCAAATTTCCTGGGTTCCCAGAGAACGCTCAAGGCTATTTATTATCATTGAAGGCCTGAAGGATGCAGAAAATGCCATCTTCATCAATCTTCCTTAGGCTGGCCCTTCGGTGCCTGGCCACTTCAACTTGTTCCGCCAGGTCTGGAACATTATTTTTGAACTTATCCGCCATCTTTGCGGTAGCATGGCCCTTAAGCACCATTTTGGTCAGTTTTGCCATTCGGGCCCCATCCATCCCCTCCGGGGATTGATACCGAGATGCCATCATTTCATCAAAATTCCCCAAAACTGATTCCTCGGGGGTATAAGTATTTGTACCAAGGGGATCGACCCTGGAAGATTTTATTACAAATGACTTGTACAAATTGGAATAAGCCTTTACTGTATTTACCTTTTCCTGTAAGGACTCTACCAGTTGCTTGGTTACCTCCAATGTGAGGTCCCATCTGGAGTGCTGAGCCCTTACGAAATCAAATGATTTCTCACCCAGAATTCCAGATTTGGAAATTATGTCTTCCCCTAGGGTGAGGAGCTCTTCAAACTCTACCTTCCATGCCTGGTAATTGTCGGCATCACTCTCCCACTACTCAATCAGTGCTTCCGCCTGTAAAATAATCTTTCGGGCCATATACAACTCTGGGAGAGTGGCCGCTAGGAAACGCCGGGTGTTTCCTATCTATAGAGTGACCCATTTGTCTACTGCCTGGGCCTTCTTCTTCATTACTCACAGGGAGTCTATGTCACTCTGCGACAATTCCTCTGATGTGGAGGTCTGTGGAGGGGCGGCGTTGAGGGGTCGGGCCAGTTCTTCAAGCAACCCCATAAGGTTTGCATTCTTCTTCTTTTTTGCCTTGAGCCTCTGGGCCTCTTTTTCATATCGGGCCTCCACTGCCCTTGCTACCTCCTTTAGCAGGTCCACTTCGCCCTGCTTTCCTCTTTTACCCAAGGATACCTCTGCGATGTTGTAGTCTGCAGGGTCCACGGTCACTTCATCAGCGTCTGGGGGAGGCGTTGCCACTACTCTAACTGTTTCTCCGCCTAGCCCAGTTCGGAGAGTATGAACTGTCTGGGCCTTCTTTTCTTTTGGTGGGGCCTGGGCCAAGGCCATCATTTTAGCCAGGGAGAGAGGGACTGTTGGAGCAGATTGGGCTTTCCTTTTTTTGCTTTTTGCCAACCATGGAGGTGGGAGAGGTGGCCTTCCTGCCAGAATCTATTCTTTGGATTCTCTCCCGGTGTCCGGTGGCGGTTTCTCCTTTTCAACGTGCACTTCCTCTGTGTCTCTCCCTGCCAGAACTTCTTCTTCAGCAATATCCTCTTCAATTTCTATCTCCTCAGCCTGGTCTCGGATGTCAATTGATGTGTCTAGACCCTGGTCGGCTTCTTCGGGGATCTCTTCTTCATGCTGCTCTTCTTCTTCTTCTTCATCTGTCAGTAGTAGGGGCGGTATCAGGACAAGATTCAGAGTTTGGGCCACTGTGATTACCTGTCCGAAGGTTGCCCCAAGAAGTGGCCTTGGGAACACGGCGGCTGGGGTTACAGTTGGTCCCGAAGTTCCAGGTCCAGGTTCTCCAGCGGATGCCTTCTGTTCACTTGGTGGCTGTTGGTCCACTCCCAGACCTTCTGTTCCCAGGGCCCTGGAGATAATCTCCGGTTCTAGCCTCTTTTCTTCTATTTTCTGCTCTTCCTGTTCCGTAGCTTCTACTTCTAGGGCTTTTGGATCCACAACCTCTTGCTCTGGGACTTCTGTCCCCGCTTGTGTATCGTCCCCTTGCAGATTCCCAAACTCATTGGCTGCAAACATGTCAAACTCTTCTAGAGGGGGATTGGCTGGGATGACCACCTGTTCTGTTTCCTTCTCTGGTTTCGGGGAACTAGAGGAAAGGATTTCCACTTCTTTTGGGAGGGAAGCCCTTGGCGCTGGTTCTGCCTTCGGCTGTGCAATATGCTTTCTCTTCCTCCGGGTGATCAGAGGTGGCCCCGTATCGGCTATTTCTACTGCCTTCATTGGATCCACCCCCATCGCCTTAATCATCAAGGTTGCTAGTGACGGGGAGGAAGGAGGATGAATTGGTCCGGCCATTAGTAGGGGAGTGGCGAGCCTTGTGATCAATTGCTCCCTCATTTGTTGGGAGGCCGCTACAGATTGATTAATCTATTCTTGTATCAGGACTTCCTGCGTAGAGGGTGTTGTTTCTATCCCCTTTCCTTTATCTACGCCTTGTGCAGAAGTCCCAGCCCCCGGAGTCAACTTTGGTACCGGTGGTGGTGCTGCTTTTGGTACCAGCCTGGAGGCTAGGCGCGCACTCCCACGGCACACCTTCTTAAAATAAGCATGACTTCTCTCGACTACTTCCTGAGTCAAGTCCTCAATGATGTGGTCCTCCTGGAGGGCCCAATTCATTGCCGGTAGTGGCATTTTTTCAATCTCCTTTTCTTTGTACTGGGGGTCTGTGGTGGGGGCGTCGTCTGAGAAGCCCGCCGGGAACCTCCAGAGCTTTAGCTCCTACATCATTCTGGCCATCATTCTATCATAATGCTAGCTATGCACATCCATATCATCCTAGTGATCTGCCCAGAAGTCTTCCATGTGTGCGTGGTGGGGCTCTGAAGCCCGGGGCAGTGCCGTTGCAATTCTGCCATGCGGATCAAAATTTCTCCGTGCCAGATAGAATTCCTGCAAGTTGTAACATTTTAGTTCATTGTCTGCCTCCTTCGCGGTAGCCAGAATGCAAGTGTAGTTCCCACAGGAGATTGGGAATGAAATATTGGGGACCTTCTTGAGGGCCAAGAAGGCATGTAGCTCCATCATCTGTCGGCAATATTCCAGTAGCACGATCTTGTCCCCGCAATGCTTGGGCAACAAGTAGGGTTTCCTGGAGAAGCTGGCAACCCTAATGTATGTGTGCTGCTAGAATTGGATATAGTAGTGCCCATAACTACTAACCAATTTCATTGCCTCAGTAGTCATGCGGTATCCGGCATCCCAGGTGGGCGTGAGTAAATGGTAGTAAACGAAGGAGTCGTTTACCCGGCAGTAACTGGGGAAGCTGGCTTCGCATTGAATCTGTGGAAAATGGTCCCACGGTGCTTTCTGTCCCTGGCCAAGCCTAAGAACGCCATCTGTAAGTAGGCCATTGGAGTGGGGCCTCTGTTGGGCCAAAGCCCAGAACACATAAGAAGTCATGTAGAACTTCTTCTTCTCGTTCAGCTGCAGGAACTGGGAGTCGACATGATTAGAAATTATGGTTGCCCAGTTGAAGAAATCTCCCTTAGTGGAGATGCCCAGGAGGAAATAGTACATCCATTTTGCAAATTCTTGGGTGGAGGGCTGCCCAAATACTCAGGCCAATGCTATTATCCCCATTTGGATGCTTTTCTTGAATTCAGAGCGGGGGATATCTATCTTCATTCTTTTTGGATCCCTCTTCGGGACCTTGAGCCAGTTGGTGTTCATGTACACCCGGGCAGCGTCCTCCAGTTGATTGAATTATTTCAAGGCCTTAGTCCTTGTGACCACCATGGCCCTATCAAATTGCGGGATTCCCAGGCCTGCTTGGAAAGTAACTGGGTGAAGGGACACCAGTGGAGTGGGGAACCCCATAGGTTCTGCAACTACAAGCATGACAGCCCAGACGGAAGAGTTATAGTTGGCAGCCATGGTGAGAACAAGCTCTAGAGACTACACGGAGCATGGGAAGCAAGCTGCCCGGAGAATTCTGGAACCTCTGATGTTGGTTGCAATTTTGTCTCTAGCCTGTCGCTGGATATGCATTATCTTTACTAGGGCCTGCATTTCTGCCCAAGTCCTGACACTGGGGTCGGTCATCAATTTTACCTGGGACTCAATCTTTGAGCCCACAATCTCCTCACCCTACACAAACTTCATGGTGAGGGGTAGCTTTTCCAGGGCCTTTTCTATCTTTGACTTTTCCGCTGCCCTGGTCTCGGTTGTGGATGGCAACTCCAGACTTCCGGGAGGAGATGATGCGGATACTTCAGACATGGTTGTAAGGTGAAGTCTGGACCTGCGAGACAAAGCGACTGTCAGAACATATTTATCAAAATAACATAGTAACTCGGGGGTCCGGAGATCTTACCACCGTGATGTTTGCTTTTCCTGAAAAGTTAGTTTTACGCATAGGTATCCGAAAAGAAAAACACAAACTTAGTATTTTTATCATATCTCCGGGCCTGGGAAGTTTTATCACTTTTGATGAAGACATAGGATGAATGGCAGAAAGAGGTCCGAGGCCTAGAAAAAGGACCATTAGAAAAGAAGAATGTGGAATCAAGTCCACGTGGACGCCACGTGCGCTAGCATTGAATGGATGTGATGGCACTGGCGGCGGAGCCAACTGTTCAAACGCGCGAAAAGGGAAAGCCACTTGGCCAGAAGTAATTGCACACATGGAAAATAAATGAGGCTCTGACAGCCTTGAGGGAGGAGAGAGAAAATTACCTGTTTGAAACTGGCCGAGAGCCGAGTTTCAAACAAGTGGTTTTCTGCCTTGAAGCAAACTTGGAGGCGAAAAACCAGAAGCAAAAAGGTGACTCGACCAGCTCGTCGAGCCGCCTAAAAGGATATATAGAGAGCCGAGGGATATATATATGGAATGGAGGAGATATACAAGGGTTATTCACAAATATGCACATATATACAAGAAAATACACACGGGATGACTCCCGCAGAAAAACCAGACACGACAGAAGAAGATATATATAGTATTTTACACTATGTACATGCTATCTACAGGCTAATCACAGACTATCTATAGACTATCTAAACCTACACAGAAGGTGGACAACCTTCTGGCAGAGCCAAGCCGCCAGTAAGCGGCAAAACTAGAAGACCAAAGAAACAACAGAGAAACAAAGCAACGAAAACAAAAAAAGGCAAACCCAAAGAACCAGAAAACAACAGCAAAGCGAAGAGGAGGGAAGCAGAGAAACTAACCTGAAAACACGGAAGGCGAAGGAAGGGAAAGATTACCAGGAGATCTCTGCAACAACTTCAAATCATTAAGCTGCCAAGATCACCACCACGGAGCACTAGCATACATCTGAGAATAGTAGAAGGTGTTAAGCTTTGATTAACACCAATCTCTCTGTAACTGCTCTGCTAATCGCTTTGAAAATCGCTCTATTTTGCTCTAAGTGCTCAAAGATTTTAATCATCGTAAGTGTGAAAATGACAAGCGAGTCTATTTATACCCGCGGTAAAAAGTAATCCTCCTTCCAGAGATTTTAGGTTTGGTAAAACCTCCAGACTCCAGGCCCGGGGATTCCTTACGAGGATGTTCTTAAGACTTAGGAACATCATCATGAAAAATCCTGGCATCTAGAATCTAGCTTCCAACCAAAAGGCAACCTTCGGGATCCAGGATCCCGGAGAGAAACAAACAAAATAAGAAAATGACACACACCGGGGAAGAAAACCCCGGAGAAAGAAAGCAAAAAGAAAAGAAAGACAAGGCAAAGCCGCAGCAAAAAGAAAAGAAAAAAGGGGGACCCAACATTTTGCACACAAAATGTAGGGACGGGGATGCAGGGCATAACAAATGGTGACTATCTGGGACAAATGCCTTAGCGCATTTAAGAACCATAGAATCTCTGGTTAGCACAACTAGAACAAATTGTCCTCCCGAAGCGTTTGACAAGCAGAGAGCAGCATATCCGAGAGAACCCGACCACACAGGAGTCATTCCGTAGCCTTTCATCAGTGGTGTCGTGTGTGCTTTAGAAGGAAATCAAGCCGATGACCTTTGGGAGGAATAGAGAAGCGGAACTAATTACATCAAACCAGTCATCAATTTGATTGCTTTCCCCCGGAGGCCAGAGTTTTGTCCCGCTTTTTCTCTTATTATTTTATTGATTTCTGGGTGGGGAAGGCGGTACTTCTTTCACCATTGAGCCTAAGCTTAGCTAAAATTCAAATGGCGGTACTTCTTTCACCTATCCACCTATATTTAGATATTCAAAGAGGATAAAACTCCAGACCCAGGAAGAATTCCTTTAGATTTCAGACGTGGACCAACCAATCAGTACAGCTGATCTAACCCCAGTGTGTCTGATTACTTGTTCCTTACATTCTTATTGTTCACTGATTGCTAGACTCCCAAAGACAACACCCAATGGAGATTGCTCGAAAATGTGCCATATCCTGCAAAACAATCCCGGAGACCGGGTTGATTCCACCATGATAAAGGTAGATTCTAAAGTTCACCATGCCGGAGGAATTGCACCAGAGGCCAAAGTTATGCGAAGAATTCCAATTCCTAAAAGATGGAACAAAACACCGTGGCTAAAAGAAATCCAAAAGAGAAAACAAAGACAACAAAGAAAAAAGGGAGACTGCCCCAGAGGGCAGCCAACAAGACTATTTACAAGGGGATATTTACATATAATACAACTTTGGACACTCTTACACTTACTCGAAGTAATGCTTGAGAAACTGCCCATTAATAGGCAATGTGACAGGTTCTCCAGTCAAGGTGTTAAGGCGATAATTATTTTCCCCGCAGATTTCTAAAATTAAGTATGGTCCAAGCCAGAGCCGTTGGAACTTGGTGTGCTTTCCCTTTTTCTCCCGGGCCTTGTCCTGTAACAGGACCAGATCTGAGATCTGAAAAGCCTTGTATTGGGATCTTCTGTCAAACCATCATTTTACTACTGCTTGATGATGCGCAAAGTGTTCAAGGGCTGCATCTTTCTGTTCTTCCATTCGCACCAGATTCAAAAGTCGAACCTCCATAATGTTGTCCCTGTTGTTGAATTCCTACATAAACTGTAAAACTGGGATCTGTAAGTTGACTGGGAATACAGGGTTCTGAACATAAACCAGGTGGAATGGGGATGTCCCCAGGGCGGCTTTAATACGAATGCGATCCACCTACAGGGCAAATTTTAGTTTTTGGTGCCAATCCCGGGGGTTTTGTTCCAATAGATGTTTGATCACCTCGAGTAGATTCTTGTTTGTTGATTCAGCAACGCCATTTCCCTGAGGATAATAGTTACTGGAGAACTTCAGTGTGATCTTTCGGTTGTAGGTCCATTCAAGTAATTGTGCAGAAGAAAATGCCAGACCATTGTCACATACCAAAGCAAAGGGCATTCCAAACCTTGTGACGATGTTTTCTTCCAAGAACTTGATAACTACGTCCACCATGTTGTTTTTACAAGGTATAGCTTTAGACCACCGAGTACAGTAATTAGTCACAGTTAGAATGTATCGATGGTTAGCAGACGAGTTGGGGTTGATCTCCCCGATGAAGTCAAATGCCCACTGGGCAAAGGGTCTAGCCTCGTAGACTGGTTGTAGAGGCATGGCTAGGTTACGCTCACGATGTGCTGCAGTTTGGCAAGTATGACATTTCCTGACATGAGCGTAAACATCCTTGAAGATATAGGGTCAATAGTATCTGGCCCGAAGGATCTGATGGGCAATTGCGTCAGCTGGACCATGCCCGGTTCCAAACTGTCGATGGAATTCATCAATTATTTTTACAGCTTGGTCCCTGTCGATGCACTGGAGGTACACTCCTTCGTAGTTTTGACGGTAAAGTACAGAGTTTTTGATCATGAAATGGGTGCTTTTCATCTGCAGGGCGCGGCGTTTGTGGGGAGGTAATCCCTCTAGGCATTTGTTGTTTAGCAGCAAGTACACCAGATCGGTATACCACGAATCCTGGGTAATGGACTCCACCGTATAAGTGTGGCATTCTACGTGGGGAATCTCTTCTGCTATTGTTTGACTTAGTCCCTGGCCTCGAACTATTTTCATGGGCTACATCTCTAAATTGTATTCCTGGAGGATGGCCATCCATTTCCCCCATCTTTTGCCCAATTCACTCTGCATCAGCAGAGATTTGACAGCCTGGTCCGGGATGATAGCATGCACTTTGCTCTGGAGAATATAATGCTGGAATTTCTTCACGGCGCGAACCAAAGCAAAGGCCTATTTTTCCAATGATGAATACCGGACTTCAGCGTTCTTAAAGGGGGAACTCATGAAAGAAATTGGTCGTTCCTCCCCTTTAACCTTTTGGGTTAGTACTGCCGCGGCAGAATGCGGTGAAGCAAATGATTATATGTAAAATGGGAGGGAATAGTCCGGACTAGCCAGGACAGGTGCCTCTATTATCCTATATTTAATCTGGGTGAATGCCCGCTTTTCTTCAGGACTCCACTCAATTTTGGTATCATTTTTCATCATTTCGTTGAGTGGCTTAACTATCTCTGCGAATCCTGTGATGAATCGACGCACGAAGTTAATTTTTCTAAAGAAGGATCGCATTTCTTTCTTGCTACCAGGCATCTATAGGTTTAGCAATGCTTCAACTCTATCAGGGTCTATGGATATACCCTTCTCAGAGACGATATGCCCGAGCAACTTCCCCTTGGTGACCCCGAATATGCACTTCTTGGGGTTGAGGGATATTCCATACCGGTGACATCTCTCGCAGATCTGAGCGACATGGGTGGCGTGATCACGCCTGTCCCAGGAGAAGACGGTCAAATCATCCATGTAGATGATTATGCATCAATTTATAAGGCCTTCGAACACAATGTCCATGGCCTTCTAAAAAGTAGCCCCCACGTTGATCAACTCAAAGGGCATTCTTCTATACGCAAACGTTCCCCACTTGGTGGTAAACGTTGTTTTCTCTTTATCTTTATATTTGACCATGACCTGGTTGTATCCTGAATATCCATCCAAGAAGGACATCATTTGAGATCTATTCACTATCTACAACACCTCATCCAAGGAGGGGAGAGGGTGATTATCTTTTCTAGATGCCTTATTCAAATTGCTAAAATCTACGCAAAGGCAGATCTCACCGTTCTTCTTCCTGACTGGGACCAGGTTGGCAACCCATGTAGTATGCCAGATTGGAAAGATAATCCGAGTTGACAGCAGTTTTTCTACCTCCTGATGAATCAGAGGCTCTATCAGGGGGTTGATCGGTCTTTTTTTTTGCCGAAAGGGCTTAGCGTCTGGTTTCAGGGGGATGGTATGGGTCATGATGGATGTGTCATACGTCTTTAAGTCTTCATACCCCTAGGCAATTACATCAATGTATTCTCAGAGAACCACAAGAATCTTCTCCTTTTCCTCAGGGGAACAGGAGGTGCCTATGTGGATGATCTTTTCTTCACCGGGCTGGCCGATGTTAACTTTTTCAAACTTTCCTCCCTCAGGGGAGGATGATACCTTCTCACGGGCTCGAGGGTCTGAGTTGAAGATTCTCTCTAATGCAACCATCCCCTTAGGGATAGTGTTGGTGGGCAATTCCATGATCCCATCATCTTTGTCACCCTGTCCAGTGTCATCGTGGTCTCGTTCCTCCACTATCTGATCCTCAAAAACACCAACATTGGCCATGAAGGCTAGGATATGTTGATCGTCCTCAAAAACCTGAAAGTGGGTAACATTGTCTGGAGTGGAGGGGGTGGGGACCATCTCAACTAAAAATATTTGGAGTCGTGAGCCAACCATCGGCTCAAGTGTGCTGGCAGAAACATCTAGGGCATCTAGGACATAGTTCCGTCATCGGGGAATAAGGTCAATTCCAAAGGCATCAAAATATTCGATAAGGCTCCAAGCCCAGTTGCGGTATGCGGCCAGCCTTTTGTCTTGACATGTGTATTGACTCCGGACTTGTTTAACAACCAACTCTGAATCACCCAGAGCCTGGAGGTGGGTGATGCCTTTCCTTAGTGTGAATAGGAGTCCAAGGACCAAGGCCTCGTACTCCGTGACATTATTTGTACAGTTAAACTGCAGTCTGTAGGACGCGAGGAAGGATTTCCCCCGCGGGTTGATTAATTCTACCCCAGCCCCGCAACCCTGTTTGGATCGGGACCCATCGAATTTTAGGGTCCATAAGTCATTGTTTGTAATCTGGGGCTGGGGAGGGGTAGTTTTCTTTGGATTGTTGCTGGGAGACTTGGGGACTTTCTCCTGGACCACCGGCGTGGTAGTGGAATTTATCACCGGAGGTGTTTCGATTGGTGATTCACGGGTGGGTGGCACTAAAGGAGTGCATCCCGTAGAAGTACTGGGTCCCGGGGAAATGGTTGTATGTTCACTCCGGAGGATATCAAGTTGCCAAGTAGCGATTGATAGGCATGGCTCACACTCGTGCTCTGAATGTTTTTGGTAATGCACTCGGCACCAGGTGCCAGACAGGAGTGTGGCAAGGGTCACTGTGGGGCCCTGAGAGTTAACTTCAACTCTCACCTTTTCTTCCAAGTCTTGTGCTCTTTTCAATACTACGGGATCCTCTCCAAGGATGAAATCAAATGTTAAGATTTTAAGAGGTCAGTACACCCCCAGAGAAGATTCAGAGAAAAGGACTTCATTGACCCTCCCAACTTTGGTAAGGGCCTGTTTCATCCGGGGTTCACTTTCGACCTGGATCTGATTGGATTCTCCTTCCCATGGAAGCCATAAGTGGGTGAAGTCGGTCAAAAAGTATCCATTTAAGGACTTAGACCAATTTTTACTTAGTAACATCCCGTAAGTCTCTGGGATGTCCACCACTTGGATGTCAATGATGCTGGCTATCCTGGGGTCCTGGATGAGATGTATCCAGACATTCTTCAGTTCTCCCACTATTTTTACAGCAGTCTTATCCAGTTGGATCACTGTGCCATTAGACGGGGTAGGGTGGAGTCTGAGCTTCTAACAAATAGATAAGGGCATGATGTTACCCGAAGCTCCAGAGTGTACTAGGTAGTTATGTATTTTTTTCCATAGATGTTCAGGCCTAGTAGGAAGGGAGGATCCTCATTGTTTCCCCAGAAGACAGCCGCATTAGCATCTTCGAACGAGATAGTCTTGGGTGGGCGACTGACTATTTCTGGGTTCCCTAAGAGCTTTAGAAGGGACTTCTTCTGCTCAGGACAATTTAACAAAACCTCCATCAAGGTCATGGAGGTGGTGGTCTGCTCTAACGCCTTTGTGATGTCAAATCTTCCTCCCGGGAACTGGTGATTTTCCTCCATGGGATCTTTTTCTTGGTTAGAGCTAGGACCTTTTGGAGGGACGGGTTGATCAGTTGCATTACTCTGGGGAGGAGGAGTATCTTTGGTAGGTGTGGGCGTATAAGCTGGTCATTTACCCGCCTGACTCTAGGTGTTGTATGGAGCCCGTGGGTTGGTAAAGGCGTTGGCCTCAAAGGGCGGGATGGATTCGTCAAAGAATCCCTGTAGTTTGGATTCTTCTTTATCTTCCCCGGAATTTTCGAAGAAAATGGTATCACAGGTGAAGGCACTGTGGGTTTGCTCTTGGATAGGGGGCTCCGGGGAAGCGGTATCGTGCAATTGTTGCCTGTCCAGCTGGGAAATCATTATGACTTTCTCCAAAGTGGCACAATTCACTTCATTATGCGAACCTGTGTCATGTAGTCTACACCAGTTAGTCATGGGCTGGAAGTCTGCGACTGGCGTAAAATGGGATGGCCCAGCACCATTTTGGTTGGTGTTTTGGTTCGGAGGCGGGCCTCCGATATTAGCGTTGTTGTTCCATTGTTGTTGGTTTGGCCTGGGCCCGTTAAAGTTCCTTCTCCCGGCATTGTTGTTTCGTTGGCCGGAGAAGATATTCCCTCTATAGGAATTTTAGTTTTGGGGCGCGTAGGACCCAGCCTTTAGTTGACCCATGTCCATAGTCAAAGTGGATAGCATTCGCCAGAGGGACTCAACCTCGGCGATCAACTGAGTGTTAGCGTCACAATGGGATGGTTGTGGCGATTGTTGGCTTCCCGGGAAGGTGGCAGGATTAGCCGGAGTTGAGGGCTGCAATCCTCTAGCCGCGGACGACTGGAAGAAGGACACTTCGGCTGGTTGTGTTTGAGTCTATTGTGTCTACTGTGGCTGATTCCAAGGGAAGACTTCCAGACCCGGTGTCATCTAGGTCTGGGAGGGGTAAACATATTGCGCCTGTTGGTCTATCGAAGGTGGCGGGGGATTCACCGCCATCGAGGGGGCACCTATTGCCAGATTGGGATTGTAACCCCCGACATAAGCAGTTCCGCCAGGGATCATATTGAAAGGTGTGTTCTGTCCAATCCCGCCCAGGGACTTATTGAGACAATGGGACAACTCTAAGGCTAGGTTGTAGACTTTCGCCAAAGTATCCTGGTCACCTGGGGCGGTTGTCCTCCAAAGGAGAGTGGCAACGAAAGGGTCCATTGCATTAAGGTATGTCTGTATGGTAACATCTGGCGATGGGACAAAAGGGCCTATGCACCTCTTCAGGGCACGCTGGAACCTATGGTTGAATGCTGCAAGAGGTTTGTTGGGTTCCTTTCTGATGGAGATGAACTGGCTATGGGACCAGGCTGGGTCCACATGTATGCGAAAGGCAGCCTAGAAGGCGTCCTCCATATCCTGCCAAGTGTTGATGGAGTTGGCAGGAAGGTTAAGGTACCAGTTCAACTCGCTCTGTCCTAAGGACAGGGGAAACATGCGGGTCACAACATCTTCATGCTGGATCCGGTGTTGGTTCATGGCATCCTTGTATGCCTGTAAATGTTCTTCTGCGGTCCGTGAGCCTAAGTGCTCATATCATGGGCAAATCTTTTCCGGGTGAGAGGGTAAATCATTGATTGCGCCCGGAAAAGTGCCCATTGGAGACCCAGTGTTTCCAAAGTATGCAGCCATTGGGGAAACTATATATTGGGTAGTTTGGGTATTGGTTCCTAGGACCGTCTGGGGAGTTTGGGTATTCAAGGGTATGGTAGATCCCCAGACAACAGTGGCTGGTAGGACTTTCGACGTCCACTTCTTTTGAGTAGGAGGCTCGAGTTCGGAAAACCTTCCAGGGTTTGGGGTAGACCTAAGGACTCTTTCAAATTTAGCAGGGGAAAAGGACCCAATCCCACTGAAGGCTTGTCTCCTAAAACTACAACTCGGGGAACCCTCGGGAGGTGTAAAATCAAAATCTTGGGAGGGGGATGAGTTCATGCCCTCCTTCTAGCGCCAGTTTCTATTGGTGGGGTTTTGCTGACCGGGTCCGCCAACAGTCATAGGTTGTCACGGGATTCCAGAGAAATCAGCCAACTCCACCTGCAAAGGTTGTCCGGGGGAAGCAAATCCTCCGGGCCTTCAAGCACCTGGGTGTCGGGTCACAATGGTGCGGGGCTCGTTTGGGAGAGGTGACTATTTTCGAGGGGGATAGCTGGTTACTTCAACTCATTCCTCTGGAGATTCAGAGTAGTAAGGGTTTCCCAGAGCATTTTACACTTAGCAAATAAAATGAAAAAGGATCTTGCAGGGTTAGAAACATTTATCTAACTACAGTCATGCTGAAAAGTCTGGAACATCAACAATACTCTTAAAGACTACATTAAATACCGAGGAAATACACAACCATCAGTTAGCATTTTATCAGTAGCAGAATAAGGAGGTCATTAATCTATTTTAACATATTAGAGTAAAGGACATACAGAACATTAAAACATGAAATACCATTAACTCAGAAGCAGAGACGTTAACAACTTCATTGCCAAGAATCCTTCCTTCTTCATTAATGTTTAGTCCAGCAAGCACTGGTGTGTGATACAGTGGTGGCTCCAAGGGAGCATCTAACTACCAAGAATAGAACAATGGAGCATTGAGCTCTGCAACTAAAAACAGAAATCACTTTGCTATTTCTTATGGACAACAAAATCATTAATTTCGCCGACCCTTGGAAATGGGCCGATTTGCCTATTTATACAGCTCTTTCTAACCCTAACCCTATTTTACTGCGTTTTAATAAAATACAATATCTGGGGGCCGGTACTACCTACACCACCCTACAAAAGACCTGGAGACGGAATAGGTCTGCCATGTCAGAAGAAGAAGACAAGAATATATATCAAAAGAATTGGCCTCGAGAAGAGAGTCAGGGAGGAGAAAGAAGAAAGTAGGTCTGTCGAGGACCGAGGCTACATGCCTCATAAATGGGAAATGCGGTGCCCTGTCTCCAATGTGCCACATGTACCCTTGAACGGTGCCTTGAGAAGACCACCCTGTCAGAAACCAACTGTCGAGCCAATGCCTCTTGATGCGCCCGACTACCCTCTGACAGTCTTTATTAACCACCTCTGAAAGTGACCGGTCGGCCTCGGGGACCGGGACATGGATCACTTTAAAGAATACAAGATTTTGGATCTGAAACTCCAGGATTCGGGAACTTACATCCCCAAAAGAATAAAGAATGCTTAATGCTCAAATTTCCCGGGTTCCCAGAGAACGCTCAAGGCTGTTTATTATCGTTGAAGGCCTGAAGGATGCAGAAAATGCCATCTTCATCAATCTTCCTTAGGCTGGCCCTTCGGTGCCTAGCCACTTCAACTTGTTTCGCCAGGTCTGGAACATTATTTTTAAACTTATCCGCCATCTTTGCGGCATCATGGCCCTTAAGCACCATTTTGGTCAGTTTTTCCATTCGGGCCCCATCCATCCCCTCTGGGGATTGATACCGAGATGCCATCATTTCATCAAAATTCCCCAAAACTGATTCCTCGGGGGTATAAGTATTTGTACCAAGGGGATCGACCCCGGAAGCTTTTATTACAAATGCCTTGTACAAATTAGAATAAGCCTTTACTATATTTACCTTTTCCTGTAAGGACTCTACCAATTGCTTGGTTACCTCCAATGTGAGGTCCAGTCTGGAGTGCTGAGCCCTTACAAAATCAAATGATTCCTCACCCAGAATTCCGGATTCGAAAATTATGTCTTCCCCCAGGGTGAGGAGCTCTTCGAACTCTACCTTCCATGCCTGGTAATTCTCAGTGTCACTCTCCCACTACTCAATCAGTGCTTCCGCCTGTAAAATAATCTGTCGAACCATATACAACTCTGGGAGAGTGGCCGCTAGAAAATGCTGGGTGTTTCCTATCTGTAGAGCGACCCATTCATCTACTGCTTGGGCCTTCTTCTTCATTACTCGCAGGGAGTCTATGTCGCTCTGCGGCAATTTCTCTGATGTGGAGGTCTGTGGAGGGGCGAAATTGAGGGGTCGGGCAAGTTCTTCAAGCAACCCCATAAGGTTTGCATTCTTCTCCTTTTCTGCCTTGAGCCTCTAGGCCTCTTTTTCATATCAGGCCTCCACTACCCTTGTTGCCTCCTTTAGCAGGTCCACTTCACCCTGCTTTCCTCTTTTACCCAAGGATACCTCTACGATGTTATAGTCTGCGGCCTCCGCGGTCGCTTCATCAGCGTCTGAGGGAGGCGTTGCCACTACTGCAACTATTTCTCCACCCAGCCTAGTTCGGAGGGTATGAACTGTCCGGGCCTTCTTTGCTTTTGGCAGGGCCTGGGCCAAGGCCATCATTTCGGCCAGGGAGAGAGGGACTGTTGGAGCAGATTGGGATTTCCTTTTTTTGCTTTCTGCCAACCATGGAGGTGGGAGAGGTGGCCTTCCTGCCAGAATCTGTTCTTCAGATTCTCTCCCGGTGTCTGGTGGTGGTTGCTCCTTTTCAATGTGCACTTCCTCTATGTCTCTCCCTACTGGAACTTCTTCTTCAGCAATATCCTCTTCAATTTCTATCTCCTCAGCCTGGTCTCGGATGTCAATTGATGTGTCTAGACCCTGGTCAGCTTCTTCAGGGATCTCTTCTTCATGCTTCTCTTCTTCTTCTTCTTCATCTGTCGGTAGTATGGGTGGTATCGGGCTAAGATTCAGAGTTTGGGCCGCTGTGATTACCTGTCCGAAGGTTGCCCCCAGAAGTGACCTTGGGAACACGGCGGCTGGGGTTATGGTTGGTCCCGAAGTCCTGGGTCCGGGTTCCCCAATGGATGCCTTCTGTTCACTTGGTGGCTATTGGTCCACTCTCGGACCTTCTGTTCCTGGGGCCCCGGAGATAATCTCCGATTCTAGCCTCTTTTCTTTTGTTTGCTGCTCTTCCTGTTCCGCAGCTTCTACTTCCAGGTCTTTTGGATCCACAGCCTCTTGCTCTGGGACTTCCATCCCTTCTTGTGTATCATCCCCTTGTAGATTCCCAAACTCATCGGCTGCAAACATGTCAAACTCTTCCGGAGGGGGATTGGCTAGGATGTACACCTGTTCTGTTTCCTTCTCCAGTTCCAGGGAACTAGAGGAAAGGATTTCCACTTCTTTTGGGAGGGAAGCCCTTGGCGCTGGTTCTGCCTTTGGCTGTGCAATATACTTTCTCTTCCTCTGGGTGATCAGAGGCAACCCCGCATCGACTATTGCTGCTGACTCCGTTAGATCCACCCCCGTCACCTTAATCATCAAGGCTTCCAGTGATGGGGAGGAAGGAGGACGAATTGGTCAGGCCATTAGCGGGGGAGTGGCGAGCCTTGTGATCAACTGCTCCCTCATTTGTTGGGAGGCCGCTATAGATTGCTTAATCTATTCTTGTATCAAGACTTCCTACGTGGAGGGTGTTGTTTCTATCCCCTTTCCTTTATCTGCGCCTTGTGTAGAAGTCCCGGCCCCCGGAGTCAACTTTGGTACCGGTGGTGGTGCTGCTTTTGGTACCGGCCTGGAGGCTAGGTGCAAACTCCCGGGGCACGCCTTCTTAAAATAGGCATGACTTCTCTCGACTACTTCCCGAGTGAAGTCCTCAATCGTGTGGTCCTCCTGGAGGGCCCAATTCATTGCCGGCAGTGGCATTTTGTCAATCCCCTTTTCTTTGTACTGGGGGTCTGTGGTGGGGGCGTCGTCTGAGAAGCCTGTCGGGAACCTCCGAAGCTTTAGCTCCTACATCATTTCGGCTACGCACATCCATATCATCCTGGCGATCTACCCAGAAGTCTTCCATGTGTGCGTGGCGGGGCTCCGAAGCCCGGGGCAGTGCCGTTGTAATTCTGCCATGCGGATCAAAATTTCTCCATGCCAGATAGAATTCCTGCAAGTTGTAACATTTTAGTTCATTATCTACCTCCTTCGCGGTGGCCAGACTGTAGGTGTAGTTCCCACAGGAGATTGGGAACAAAACATTGGGGACCTTCTTGAGGGCCAAGAAGGCATGTAGCTCCATCATCTGTCGGTAATATTCCAGCAGCACGATCTTGTCCCTGCAATGCTTGGGCAACAAGTAGGGTTTCCCGGAGAAGCCGGTGACCCTAATGTATGTGTGCTGCTAGAATTTGATATAGTAGTTCCCATAACTACTAACCAATTTCATCACCTTAGTAGTCAGGCAGTATCTGGCATCCCGGGTGGGCGTGAGTAAATGGTAGTAAACGAAGGAGTCATTTACCCGGCAGTAACTGGGGAAGCTGGCTTCCCATTGAATCTGTGGGAAATGGTCCCATGGTGCTTTCTGTCCCCGGCCAAGCCCGAGAACGCTATCTGTAAGTAGGCCATTGGAGTGGGGCCTCTGTTGGGCCAAATCCCAAAATACATAAGAAGTCATGTAGAACTTCTTCTTCTCGTTCAGCTGCAGGAACTGGGAGTCGACATGATTGGAAATTATGGTCGCCCAGTCGAAGAACTCTCCCTTAGTGGAGATGTCCAGGAGTAAATAGTACATCTATTTTGCAAATTCTTGGGCGGAGGGCTGCCCAAATACCCGGGCCAATGCTATCATCCCCATTTGGATGCTTTCCTTGAATTCGGAGCGGGGGATATCTATCTTCATTCTTTTTGGATCCCTCTTCGG
>MU224028.1:600689-614954 GCA_018584345.1 Thuja plicata | reverse complement strand
GTACACCTGGGCAGCATCCTCCAGTTGATTGAATTATTTCAAGGCCTCGGTCCTTGTGACCACCGTGGCCCTATCAAATTGCGGGATTCCCAGGCCTGCTTGGAAAGTAACTGGGTCAAGGGACACCAGTGGAGTGGGGAACCCCGTAGGTTCTGTAGCTGCAAGCATGACGGCCCGGACAGAAGAGTTATAGTTGGCAGCCATGGTGAGAACAAGCTCCAGAGACTGCACGGAGCATGGGAAGTAAGCTACCCAGAGAATTCTAGAACCTCCAATGTTGGTTGCAATTTTGTCTCCAACCTGTCGCTGGATATGCATTATCTTTACTAGGGCCTGCATTTCTGCCCAAGTCCCGACACTGGGGTCGGTCATCAATTTTACCTGGGACTCAATCTTTGAGCCCACAATCTCCTCACCCTACACAAACTTCATGGTGAGGGGTAGCTTTGCCAGGGCCTTTTCTATCTTTGACTTTGCCATTGCCCTGGTCTCGGTTGTGGATGGCAACTCCAGACTTCCGGGAGGAGATGATGCGGATGCTTCAGACATGGTTGTAAGGTGAAGTCTGGACCTGCAAGACAAAGCGACCGTCAGAACATATTTATCAAAATAACATAGTAACTCTGGGGTCTGGAGATCTTACCACCGTGATGTTTGCTTTTCCTGAAAAGTTAGTTTTACACATAGGTATCCGAAAAGCAAAACACAAACTTAGTATTTTTATCATATCTCCGGGCCCGAAAAGTTTTATCACATTTGACGAAGACATAGGATGAATGGCAGAAAGAGGTCCGAGGCTCAGAAAAATGACCGTTAGCAAAGAAGAATGTGGAAGCAAGTCCACGTGGATGCCACGTGCGTTAGCATTGAATGGATGTGATGGCACTGGCAGCGAAGCCAACTGTTCAAACATGCGAAAAGGGAAAGCCACTTGGCCAGAAGTAATTACGTGCATGGGAAATAAATGAGGCTCTGACAGCCTTGAGGGAGGAGAGAGAAAACCGCCTATTTGAAACTGGCCGAGAGCCGAGTTTTAAACAAGTGGTTTTCTACCTCGAAGCAAACTTGGAGGCGAAAAACCAGAAGCAAAAAGGTGACTCGACTAGCTCGTCGAGCCGCCCGAAAGGATATACAGAGAGCCAAGGGATATATACATGGAATGGAGGAGATATACAAGGGTTATTCACAAATATGCACATATATATAAGAAAATACACACGGGATGACTCCCGCGGAAAAACTAGACATGGCAGAAGCAGATATATACAGTATTTTACACTATGTACATGCTATCTAAAGGCTAATCACAGACTATCTATAGACTATCTACACCTGCACAGAAGGCGGATAACCTTCTGGCAGAGTCGAGCCGCTAGCAAGTGGCGAAAGCAGAAGACCAAAGAAACAACAGAGAAACAAAGCAACAAAAACAAAAATAGGCAAACCCAAAGAACCAAAAAATGACAGCAAAGCGAAGAGGAGGGAAGCAGAGAAACCAACCTAAAAACACGGAAGGTGGAGGAAGGGAAAGATTACCAGGAGAACTCTGCAACAACTTTGAATCGTTAAGTTGCCAAGATCACCACCACGGAGCACTAGCGTACGTCTGAGAACAGTAGAAGGTGTTAAGCTTTGATTATCACCAATCTCTCTGTAACTGCTCTGCTAATCGCTTTGAAAATCTCTCTATTTCGATCTAAGTGCTCGAATATTTTAATTGTGGTAAGTGTGAAAATGATAGGCGAGTCTATTTATACCCGCGGTAAAAAGTAATCCTCCTTCTTCCAGAGATTTTAGGTTCGGGAAAACCTTCGGACTTCGGGCCCGGGGATTCCTTACGAGGATGTTCTTAAGACTTAGGAACATCATCGAAAAAAATCCCGTCATCCGGAATCCAGCTTCCAACCAAAAGGCAACCTCTTGGATCCGGGATCCTGGAGAGAAACAAACAAAACAAGAAAATGACACACACCGGGGAAGAAAACCCCATAGAAAGAAAGAAAAAAGAAAATAAAGACAAGGCAAAGCCGCAGCAAAAAGCAAAGCAAAAAGGGGGACCCAACATTTTGCACACAAAATGTAGGGACGGGGATGCAGGGCATAACAAGAGGATGATGATGATGAGGATGATGATGATGAGGATAGGGATCTTGATGATATGTCAATGTAGATGGATGAGGATAGGGATGAGCCACCACAGGGTCCTGATGACCAGGTCAAGGATCAGAGATAGCACATTGTCAAACTTATGAGCTAGATAGATAGATTGATAGTTGAGAGAGACACATGGGTTGCGGAGCATGCCTCATGGCTTGTCAAGTAGTCAGCGCTCATAACACAGATAGACAAGTTGACAACAGAGAGGGACACATTGCTCACCTCTCAAAATATAGATAGGTCCAGGGCACAGAGAGATGAGGAGGAGTCATGCTAGTTTATTAGCACCATCAGAGATGTAGGTGTGCATGACATTGCAGTGTTCTTATCAGATGTTAAGGAAGAGTCATAGTATTGGAAGGACATGTACAAGAGAGATGTACCACAAGAGTAGTGGGGAATGAGTTACAGAGCATCATCCAATAGGTCACATTCTCGTAGGACACAAAGCAGCGGGGAAGTACTGGGACCGAGGGGGCCACCTAGATCAAGGTAGAAAAGGCATCACACAGGGGAGCCTCATCTTCTAGACCAGATAGGGATCAGGAGGAACAAGAGAGAAGGGTTTGACAAGGGGTCTCTCTAGTAGAGGGACAATTTTGATAGACATGTGATATGTTATGAGCATGCGGGCCTTAGTGTATACAGACACCTTGATTTTTGTACTCTGATACTTTTTGAGACATTGATATATGATATGCAGCTATTTTATGATGCATAGGATGGATGCTTATGTATATGCTTTACTTTCCTATTATATGATGATGCTTACATATTGCAATGTATTCCCTTTTTTATGCAATAACATTCGTTATGGATGCAATAATGTTTTTGTCTTTTTTTTTTCATTTGAAATGTATGAATGCAAAATGCAAATGTATGTTTGGAATTTTTCTCATGTATAAATGAATGAATGTAAAAATGCACATGTTTTTTTTCTATTTTTTCAAGTTTATGAATGCATGTATGCAAGATGCACTTGTTTTTGATGTACCAGAGTACTAGACCAAGGCAACTATGAGGACTGACTAAAGAATTGTTAGCAGAAAGTGGAAATTAGATGAAGAAATGTTAGTAGAAAGATGTTGGCTTTCAAAGTGCAATTTTGTGTTAAGAGCTTATTTTGATATTGTAAAAGTGGATGAGGCGCATCATGGCACAAAAGCCAGAGAGAAATTAATCCTTTTTGCGTAAACAAACATGATGCAGACAAAGGATGATCTTCTCCATCCTGAAAGTATGTAGCAGACATGCCCCAGAATTTCATGAGATCATCAAACAAGCAAAAAAAAAGATAAAGCAAAATGAATTGGTCATGAACCATCCCGACTACTCTCGCAAGTTCAGATAAGATCATCAAGTAGCATAGGAACATGAGAAAAAAACAAAATTAAAAATACCCATGAAAACAATGTGAGCCAACAACCATTCTGATCTTTTGTTACTTGCATTAAATGTTCATTTGATTGATAGCTTAGATGGCAAATTGATTGATTTTTAACATTGATTGATAGCTTGAACATATTGATAGATAGCAAAGGTCAAAATATTTGAATAGTCTAATTAGATTGAATTTTGAGTCACAGTGATTCAGATCGCATATGATTTCATTAAGCATAGATTGATGATTCTGCCATTGATGTCAACAAACATGATGCTCGATTCACAAAAAGAAGACATGTACAAATTTATTGCAAATTTTTGAAGAGCTTTTGCAATTTTTAGGATTTTTGAGATATTTGAATTTTTTTGGTCTTTGTTCAGGATCATTTTAAGATTTTTAGGGTTTTTTGAAAGTATGTGGATTTTTTTTAGCAATTTTTTTAAGACATTATTTGATTTTTTTGGAATTTTTTCTTATTTGGATTTTTAGGATTTTTTCAAGTCATTAAGATATTTACAATGTGTTATCTCCAGAATTGGATAGTTAAGGAATCTCATAGGTAAACCACATTCAAGGTCTTTCTCCCAGTTTGAATTCAAATTCAAAGACACTCAGTGCCAGGAATATGCCCCCCAGACACTAAAGAAGCTATGTACAGAGGCCAAAAGGACAGATAGACTAGGTATACCAAGGGGAAGACAAAGAAGATCAACCAGTTACAAGCCATAAAGGGGCACTAGGGTTGATGCGAATTGAAATATGTGATTAGGAAAGGACATCAGGATACCAGGTAGAACCATGATAGACAATGGAGCAACAACTTACTACGTGTGGCACCTGTTTGCTAGGTTTTCACCGCGGTACTTGCCCAAAGTGTCTGTTTGCCAAGTTTTCACTTGTGGATGGGATTTTTCTCTTGATTTCTATTTTGCATGCCAAGATGCCAGTTTACTAGGTTTTTATCAAGGCAACCATTTTTTCTTTTTTTCTTTTTTTTTCTTTTTTCTCTTTTTTGATTTTTTTGATATTTTCTTAGAAATTTTTGCAATTTTTTTGTACTTTTTTCAGGAACTTTTTGCAATTTTTTGTACTTTTTTTAGAAATTAGGCATAATAACTACGGAGGTGCATGTTGTTTAGTGCCTCTAGAAATGGTTATCCCTCCAGTGTTGTAATCTGATGCACTCCAAACCCATATGATGTTGTGACTATGTAAGGGTCGTTCCAATTTGGTTCAAATTTTCCAGCCTTCTCTTTGTGTGGCTGGGTTTTGTAATTCATCTTTAGAACCAAGTCTCCAATCTCAAAGTGATGAGCTCAAAATTTCTTGTTGTAACTCCATTTTAGACGATTCTGATAGGCTTCCAAGTGTACCAAGGTGGTTTTTCACCGCTAATCAAGCATCTTGAGCTCATGCAATCTGGAAACTCTATACTGTTCATCATCAACAATGCCATGTAAGGATACTCTCAATGAAGGAATTTCAACCTTGAGGGGTAATATGGCCTCAGCGCCACAGACAAGAGAGTAGGGAGTAGCACCAGTAGGGGTGTAAATGCTGGTCCTGTAGGCCCACAGAGCTAGGTTGAGTTGTAAATGCCAATCATGGCTAACATCATTGACAGTGTTTTGCAAGATCTTAATGATGGTCTTGTTAGATGCCTCTGCTTGGCCGTTGCCTTGCGAGTAGTAGATGCTAGAAAATCAATGGAAGATTTTAAATTTCTCACAAAATTGGGTAACATACTTGTTCTAGAATGGGCTATCATGGTCAGTAATAATGGCCAGAGGAACTCCATAATGGAAAAAGATATAATTCGGGATGAATCTGGAAATTTTTTTGTCGGTGATGTATGTCATGGGGATAGCTTCCACCCATTGTTTAAAGTACTCAGTGGTCATGATGATATACTTATGGTTGTCAAAAGATAGGGGTGTGATCTTCCCTACAAGGTCAAATTCTCATTGAGAGAAGGGCAATGGAGAAACCACTGGCTATAGATCCTATGCCAGAGCATGAATCAAATTACCATGAATCTGGCACTTGTAACATTTCTTAGAAAATTTATGAGCATCTCGCTCCATGGTTGGCCAGTAATATCCTGCTCAAACCAACTTCTTGGTGAGACTCAAACCATTGAAATGTCCACCAAAAATACCATCATGGACCTCATGTAAGGCAGTGTCAGCCTCTCATGAATCGAGGCATCTGAGGATGGTTTGGTCATAGGCTCTCCTATAAAGGGTATCACCAACGATGACATAATGGGAGGCTTGATGGATAAGAGCTCAATGCTTATTCTGGGATAAAGCAGGGGGTAATATCTGGGTGTGTAGGTAATTGTAGACATCTTGATACCAAGGGGACTCAGGACCAACAATGTCACACACGAGCTCAGATTGCGGAATGTTGAATGTCGGAAGCAATATCTACTCAACGAGAAATTCACATCTCTCTTCATTATTCGACATATTGATCATAGATGAAATAGTGGCCATAGCATCTGCTTGTTTGATATGTACCCGTGGAATTTGGTAGAAGTTGATTGTGACAAATTGCTCCTTGAGAAAGTCAGCCAACTATTTGTATGGTACTATCTTTTCATCCTTAGTTTCATAGTCAGCAGTGACCTATTGGATGACTAATTGAGAATCACCATACACCTTGAGGTGCTGGATTTTCCACTGAGTAGCAAGTTTAAGCCTAGTGACTAGTGCTTCATATTCAACGATGTTGTTGGTACATGCAAATGCAATTTTGTAAGATTTTGGAATGACATCGCCTTGCGGGGTGACAAACATGATGCCTACCCCCAATCCATGCCTAGTATGTGAGCCATCAAAATAGACTTGACATTCATTGGATTCAGTGAAGGCAAAAATGGAATCATCTGGAAATTCTGAAAGTAACGGGTGATCATCAGGAATTGGTGCCTCTGCAAATTGATCTACTATCACCTGGCCTTTTATTGCTTTTCTTTCCACATACTCTATGTCAAACTCGCTCAGGAGCATGACCCATTTGGCTAGGTTACCCACAAGAGATGCTTTGCCTAAGAGATACTTCAATGGATCAATCCGGGACACAGGCATGGTTTTCTGGTGTAGCACGTAGTGTCTTAACTTCTGTGTAGAAAAAACCACAGCAAGACAGGATCATTTAATGAGTGAGTAGTTTAATTCATATCCAACCAAGGTTCTACTGATGTAATAAATATCTCTTTCTCATCCTTATTCATCGTGTTGTGCAAGAAGAGAACCCAATGCAGTTTTTGTGGCAGAAATGTACAAGATAAATGGCTTCCCTGGAATGGGAGGCATCAAGGTTGGTGGATGCAATAGATAATATTTCAATTGTTGGAATGAGTGCTCACATTTTTCATTTCATTGGAAAGTCACACCCTTATGCAGTAGATTTTGAAATGACTGACATTTATCTGCTAGTTGTGCAATAAACCGGCGAATAGACTGTAGTTTTCCTTGTAGACTTCTCAGCTTCCTTAGAGTGTTGGGTGGAGGTATTTTCTAAAATGGCTTGCACCTTTATAGGATCCACCTCGATACCTCGTTGAGAAATGATATAGCCTAGGATTTTTCCAGAAATGACTTTAAAAACACACTGTTTGGGATTGAAGCAGAGCTTGTACCCTTACATTATTTCAAAGATTTTGGCTAGAATATTCAAATGATATTTCTTGGTTGTAGATTTGCAGAGGAGGTCATCAACATAGTCTTCCATCAAAATGTGCATGAAGTCATGGAAGATTGTGGTCATTGCTTGTTGATAAGTTGTTCTAGCATTCTTGAGGCCGAAGGGCATGACATTCCAGCAATAGGTTTTCCAAGGACAGGTGAAAGCTATCTTGGCTTGATCCTCAGGAGCAATCTGAATATTTTTTTAACCAGAGAAGCCATCCATCGGTGATAGCCTCTCGTAACATGCAGTCATGTCGACAATCATGTCGATGTTGGGCAGAGGAAAATTATCTTTAGGGCATGCCTTATTTAAATCATGGAAATCAGTGCATATATGTATGCCCCTAGCATGCTTGCTAACAGAAACCAGATTGGAGATCTAGTCTGCATAATCAATAGGTCTGATAAATCCTGCATCTAATAACTTCTTCAATTCTTCTTTTACCAGTAGAGCTATTTGGGGATGCATTTTTCTTAGCTTCTATTTTATTGGCTTCACACCTGGCTTCAGAGGGAGGTGGTGAAGAACTAACTTAGGATTCAGGCTAGGCATGTCATCATAGGACCAGAAAAAATTGATCTGACTCTCAAGGAAGAATCTAATAAACTCATTCTTCTCTTCTGGTGAGAGTGATGCTACAAAATGTATGATCTTGGGATTGTTTGGTGTTCCCAAGTTAATTTCCTCGGTCATTTCAATGAGCAATTCCAACTTCTCCTTTGGAGGGGGTATGTCTAGCCTTCCATCCTCAGGTGCCTTAGAGAGGTTTTCACCCTCAGATACATCCTTTGTTTTTACTTTTGCATGGTCAAATGGTGCCTTTCAATTTTTACCAGAGGACTTATTCTTTTTTTTTTTCTTTTTTGATTTTATCATTTTCAATTTTGTGACTAGAAGATAGAGTTGAATCCCCAAGATACACAGTAGCAACAAAGTCAATGGAGAACCCTTTTTTGTGGTCGCCAGATGGCATTCCCTCTCAGAGCTCAAAGAATTCCACTATTGCTTCATCATTTTTGAAGCAATCCAAGCTTGGTGGTCCTTCCTTGTCCCAATCAATAAGCTCAAGGTAGACTAGGGGGATGTCATCGTCAGTGGTGCAAATGTTTTTGAGGACAGAGGTAAAGGAAAAGATGTAAATTTTAGTGTCTTTAGAGTCAGAGACTTCATGCACTAAAGGTTCAGGACTGGGATCCCAAAAAATTCGAGACCAGGGATGAGGATTGGTTACTGAAGGAGGGGGAATTGTGTTAACCATAGGCAGCTCTGCAGGGTTAGGGAAGAAATGGTCAAGCTCATAAGAATTGGAGGAATAGGATGTCCATTCCCATTCATTTGAATCAGTAGTGTACTCACAAGGGGGATCTTCAGATTCCTTTTTATCATTTGAAACCTCTACATTTTCACATGAGGCCATTTCGGCATTTGAAGAGCCAATTTGTAATGGTTTGAATCCAATGCCCAGATGAAGGGGATGGCCCTTTGCAGTAATTGGTTCAAAAATTCCTTTTTTGTGTACTCCAAGACCACTATGGCCATCATATCCTTTTTTCTACATGAGTGTGAACCTGGGCCCGTATCTTTCAATAGGTATCTCAGCGGGCCCATGTTCTTGTTTATGTTAATCTTGGAAGATCCAGCTAGATGCATTGTCATATACATGTTCTTCGTACAAACCTCCCCATAGAGTGAACGTAGGTGAGGGAATAACCTTAATGGTAGTTTTGGATGGTTGTACTTGCAATAAATTTGGTTTCCATAAGACTTTGGGGAGAGAGGAAGCTTCCCAATATGAAAAGCTTGTGCCATGGTATACTCTCCACACCCTTTATCTTCAATCTTCAAGTTTCCTTTGATCATTTTTTCAAGGGTGTCTGCATCATATTTGGAGGATTTGGATGAAGTGGCTTCATTTTTGGTAGGCACCTACTGTGCGAGCCCTTCTCTTAGATTGGCACAAAATTGGAAAGGGTTAGTATCACCTAAGACGGTGATCTAAACTCCCTCATGAAAGAACTTCATACATTGATGGTACATAGAGGGAACCGCCTTCATGGCATGGATCCATGGGCATCCTAAGATCATGTTATAGGGCAATTCTAGATCCAGGACTTGTAGCAATGTGTTTTCAGTAACTGAACCAATTCTTATGGGCAGGATGATGACTCCCTTGGAGGGACATTCAGCGTCATCATAGGCCTTTATTGTGATTCTCCTGGAAGGATCAATGTCACTCTCATTGTAACCAAGATCAAGAATGACCTTAAAAGTGTATATGTTAAGTCCTGCTCCACCGTCTATCATGACTCGTTGGACCATGGCATTATAGACAAAGACTTCTAGATGGAGAGGGTCATTATGGCCAAGCTGGTCACATGGAACATCATCTTTAGAAAATGTGACATGCTAGGACACAGAGAAGTGCCCTATCATGGCCTAAAACTGGTTAGTGTCAATGCCCGTCAGAATAGTGGACTCTTTCAAATCTTTTTCAAGGATTTCCTTGTGCTAAGGGGATGTGCATAGCAAATCAAGGATTGATATCAAGGCAGGGGTCTTACCCAATTTGTCAACAAGGTTGTAATCTGAAGGTACCTTGGGTTTGGATGGTGCACCAGGCACAATAATCTTGGTATGACAGGTAGTGACTGTGCATTGAGGGTTACTATCCTTACTATCCCAGAAGGTCAGAGTGGACACACATGAATCGACCTTAGAGAAACAATTGATGGTATAGTCATGGCTGGTTCGAGTATAATTGACATTATTCTTGGAATTTGAATTCATTGTAGAGGTATTTCCCTTTTCATGATCAACAAAGGGTTTTGTAAAGATAGTGTGGTCAGTTTTGGAAGATCCTTCCATGGGTTCAACTTCAATCACACCTTGATCAATAAGGTCTTGGACTTTGTGTTTTAATTGGTAGAAGGAATTGGTTTTGTGTCTCTTTGTCCGATGATCATCATAGTTTTTTTTGTCATCCCACCAAGGGGGTTTCACTACTGGCGGATCACAGAGCTCAGGTAATTGAATGTAATTGTTTTGCAACAATTATTGCAGTACTGAATGGAGTAGTTCACCCAATGGTGTGAACTATCTTTGTGGTCCATCTCTATTCCTTGGTGGTCGACGCTACCAATTATCATTTGTTTGTGCTTGAGGTTGTGTTGGAGCTGGCGCTAGAGGTGGTGCTTGAGTTGTTTTCTGTGTGTTGGTAGCAGCAGGTCCTTTGAGACTCACTTTCTATTGTTTCACATTAGCTATCCGTGCGTCAACAATGCCATCATTTGTGACATTTTTATTCTGATACCAAAATTTCAGCTTGTCACTTGAAGTGCTCGCAGTCTGATTGTCTTTGTTGATTTTTAATACTCCTTTTTCAATAAGATCATCTTCAATGTCAATTCCTTTTTTCATGATCTTTTGGATGGTAATTGGTCATTTAATCTTGAGCTCATACATCATCTCAGGTACCAAATTTTGGATAAATAATCAAATTTGTTGTTCTTCTGGCACATCAAAAGGACATTGACTCACCAAATTCCTCCATCACAATAGGAAGGTCATAAAAGATTCTCCAACCTTTTGTTTGGTTGTGTACAAGTCAATTAGCATAACCTCACTTGATATGTTGAACGAAAAATGAGAGATGAATTTGTCAGCTAGTTCTTTCCAAGATCTTATATTTCTAGGTAATTTAGAGTACCACTCCATTGCTTGACCCCCAAGACTTCGAGGGAAGATTCGCATGAGATACATGTCATCATGATTAACCTCAATGAAAGATGTATAAAATTCCCAAATGTGATCGATTGGATTTCCTTTCCCTTTGTATTTCTCAAACTTGGGTACGTCAAAATTCTTAGGAGAAGGAGGCATGCAAATGCTTGGATCGAATGGATTAGGACACAGGTCTCGTTCTATATAGATTTTCTTTGTGTCCTTGAATTGCATATCATTTAGTTACTTCTGCAAGTGTTGGTTTTGTTGAATCATTTCGTCATTCTACAAAGGCTTCAATTCCTTTTTACGTTTATCAGAATGATGTGTCTGCCTAGAAGCCCTTGAACATCGACTATATTCTGAGGCTCGATCTGATTCTGATGATTCAGATGATATGTCATGGACTGATGCCACATATTTTTGGGCACGTTGCTGGGTATCTTCCACATGTTGTTGATTTACTGGTGGAGGATTGTATTGGTGACATTTTGTCACATAGTACGATTGAGAAACTTGATGTTGATGTTGATATTGGGGTGCATATTGCTGTTGTTGAATTTGTGCCCTGTGTTATTTTTGTTGTGAAATTTTTTGTTTTTGCGTGATATGTGATTGTCGATGCTGAACATATGGTTGTTGAGCATGTTGTTGTTGTTATTTTTGAACATGGTTTTGTCTTTGTTCTTGAACATACTATTATTGTAAAGCATGTTGTTATTGCTGTATATACTATTGTTGTAAAGCACGTTGTTTTTTCTGTACATATTGTTGTTAGAGAGCATGTTACTACTGCTGTACATATTGTTGGGTATGGTGTTGTTGTTGTGGGTGCACTTGTTGCACCTTTGAACCTTGCACATGTTGTACAGCAGGATGAGATTCTTGACCCATCGGCATTGTCATTTGTTGCATGTTATGATCTTGTTGAAATCCAAGTGGTCCAAGTATGCCATCAAGATTTGTAGTCTTACATTTTGTTGGTGGTGCTTGAGACATCATGTTAACTTGGGCTGCAAATTGAGGTTTCACTGGTTGCACTACATCCATAGGTGGTGCTTGTTGGGCCACTTGGGCTTGTTGCACTTGTTGTGCTGGTTGTGTCACCTTAGGTGGAATTGGTGTGATATCCACAAGGCTCTTCTTCTTTTGATCTTGCAATTGACTTGGTATAGTTATAGTAGTCACATTAGATACATCAAAAGTGGGTACCTATGGTGGTTCATTAAATGGTCCTTTGGACATTTTTGCATTTGAAGTGCTTCATAGGAATGTTGTATGTGCTACCAAAGGGGGACCACTTGGTCATGTTTCTTCAAAAGGGGGTACATCTAGCATGCCCCAAGGAAATGCAAACATCTCATTTGATCCTTTTGGTAAGAGATTCTTTAAATCAATCCTCCATGTTCTTTTAGGACCTTCTTTAGGGATTTGTGTAGCATCCGTCATCTCGGGAGGAGGGAGTGCTACTTCTTCAAATAAAGGATTATCTACTGGTATATAGTTTTCCCTTGGAGGAATATCGACAGTTAAATCATTTCACTATTTTTTTTGTGTTAGCTCCATAGCTAACTCATCGAAGGGGTGTTCTCGCTTTTCTCTATCCCACACTACTAAGGTTTGGTTCTCTTCCAAATTAGATGATGGGGGAGTTTGATATTCTGAAAATAGTTGAGGATTTGTCTTCCAATTCACTTTGATATACTGTCACAGATCTCAAGTCATAAGGTATTTTAATGTCTGCTGAATTTTATTTTTCTTAACGGCCTCATCAATTTCCTCTTTAGGTAAATCTTTGCATGAAGCAAATGTCCCATGTGAGTCACCAAAATTTGAAGAGGGACTTGAGGCATTGCCTTGATCTTGATTGTTTGGTGGTGGTGGTGGAGGTTGATAAGATCCAAATTCCATGTTTAGCATAGGTTTTTGTTGCAAGTAATTATGTTGGACTTGATTGATTTGAGAAATTTGTTGGTATTCCTCCTCAGGCATAGGGGGAACACTACCTTGGCTAGGTGGCATAGGTACAAAGATTGGTTCAAATTTTTGGGGAGGCCCCCACTGAATAGTGCCAAAGTTTAGGGAAGAATTTGAAGGATACTCCGTGTTATATAGATTATTGCTTTAATTAGGTTCTTGGGGAAATGTTACATTTCTTGGGTCATTAAAGTTTTGATGCACTTATTCCAATTATTTCATGTTGACTAGATCTATTTGATTATGATAAGAAACACCTTGCCTTGGATCAAAAGGTAATTGTGATTCTGGTTGTGACGTAACCATAGGTCAATGAGGATCTTGTTGTCCTTTGGATGCTTGAGACCTTGTAAAAACTGGCATGATTACTATATGCAAATGCAAGATTTTTTTGGAATTTTTGAATTTTTGGAAATGCAAGTTTGAAATGCAACTTTTGGAAATGCAAGGAAGTTATGCAAATGCAAGCTAAGGGTTATGCAAGTGCAAGATAAGGTTTATGCAACTGTGTTTTTGGCTTTTTTGGAATTCAACAATTAATATTTTGAAAGGAGACAAATATAGGAGCATAACCTTATTAGGTTGAATAAGGATCTTGACTTCAAAAGATAGGATTTTTGGAATAGAGGACAAGTTTGATAAAAGGCTTAGGTCAAATCCATCATGACAAAGGTGGAATAGGACCAAATTGATAAGGATAGGGGGTTTTAAATTTGGCAAAAGGGGGATCAAGTCAAGATCCTATTTTCAACATCATAAAGAGAGGTTCCATGATTTGGATACTTTCTAGGATTGTTTGCAAAGTTTTTAAGGAGGATCTAAAAATGAGCTATGTATGCAAGAGGGCTATGATTAGGACTTATGCAAAAAGGGAATATGGTGAGGATTTGAAATGAGGTCTATAATGCAAGGAATTTTTAAAATGCACAATTCAAGGAGACTAGGTCATGAATATGCAATATGAAGGCTATCAAGCATGTCAAAAGGTTCCAAGTGAAAAGTTCAAGGTTCCATATGTTTACTCAAAGACAAGGTTTGTTGTGACCCATTTGATTGTTCTTGAAGATTGATTTGGAAAAAAATGTTCTTTAAGGAGAGTGTTTTTAATATGTTATCATTTTTATTAATGTTTGAACACCCACACAAGACACATCATTCAGAATGGTTGTTGTTGTGAGTGTCAAATGATGCACCTATTGCCTATGACACAACACTTCAATAAGTCATTAGATTAGTGAAAAAAATAGCATAAAAGAGCAATGGTTAGATACAAATCACTAAAACTGACTTATTGCTCCCTATCTAGGAAGAGTTTGAAAAATGCCATAATC
>MU224028.1:563194-590332 GCA_018584345.1 Thuja plicata | reverse complement strand
CTTAATGGAATGTGACAACATTAGGAGGTGGGTTAGGGTAGAATTTAGAATTAGGATTAGATTAGCAAGGGTGAATGGGTTATTTGCAAGTGGGTAATTGATTTAGGGATTTATTTAATTCTTTTATGCTTAAATACTATAGCCATGTTTTGAATTTGGTTTGTTTTTGATTGGTTTGGATTGATTTGAATTATATGGCTACAATAGTTAATATAAATTAGTGATAAAAATCACCTAGGATATTAAATAGATTTGAAGAATTTATGCCAAGCAGTAACAGGGTCGTTTGGACATAATCGAGGGTATGATCACACTTAGGGAAAATAGGGTCCATAGTTGGAATAGACCAAATTCAGGTGGTTACAATTGTAAAAAAGAACAAACACACCACTTCCTAAGGATAGCAAGGATAGTATCTGTTGAATCCCCACTTGAACCAAAGTTCAGCCACACTTACTAATAGCAGACAACCTAGAAGCTTGGAGGCACGGGCTCCTCCTTACATGTGCACTCACTTCTCAGGCACTCCAAGCTTCAACTCTCAAGGGTCATCACTTTCCAAGGTATTTTTGTCTCGACTAATAGCCGTGAAAGTGTGGGGCATCTTAGTTGGTCTCCGACCTTCTGCGCCAACAGATAGAAGGTTTTTTGGCTACTATGACATGGTTTTTAATAAGGGCATCCATTCGGGTGGTTATACGTGCGGCATATTAGCTCCGTTATGGAGGCCTCCCAGCCTACAAAAGTTACATTCCGTAGGTTTTAATGCACCACAAGGGTACTAAGGGAGATCTTATTCCCGGTATAACACATTCAACACCCATCCATTGAGAGACTAATCACAATGGCATATTTGTATCCCGGTTGGATGGGCTTGGTTGTAGCCTATCACCAGTTGGGCATGCACTCTCATTGGCTCTACTAAAGCACTTGGGAGGTATCCACTCTATAAGAATGATATGAGTTTCTCTCACACCCAAGATCCATGAAGGTGAGGGGAGAGGATACTCTCATATGATTCTTAGGGTTTTACAATGTAGAAAACACATTAGACACATGAAAACAAAAGGTTCATTTCAAGCACCAAAGTGAAGTGTTTTCTAACTATAAAAGAAAGCACAAGAGTTTGGGAAAACACAAGGTCTTCTACAAAATGTCTTGCATTGAAATAGTTAGTATTTTTTAGGATTCAATCTTCATCCCACAATTGCCAAGACACTACACAAAATCATCAGTAACACCAAAATCTAGTAGTCTAAGTGCAGAAACAAGTATAGGAATGCAAAAATCCAAAAATAGCATTGAAAAAAACCACTTTTACCACCTGTGTAGGAACAATGACCACCTGCGTAGCATCAGGAAAACCACATACATAGGAACAAACTCCCACCTACACAACTTCTGACCACCTATGCAGGAACAGTGACCACCTGCGCAACAACTGATTAGAAGCCTAAAAATGACCCAAAACTTGCAAAAATAGAGCTTTTCTCAACATCTAAACATGCAATATCATCAAACACATAGCTAGGGTTTATTAATAATTCTATTTAAGCTGATTTGAAAATATTTGAAGTGAAATTGAAACCCTAACTAGCTTGCATGTGCATGAAAATAGTTTAGGAACACCTTAAAGACCAAATCTACATTTGATCCTAAACTAGGTTAGAGTTCATTTTAGGTCCCCAAATCAGATTTGCATGTTTATTTTGGGCCCCTTAATAGCTTAAACAACTTGAATTTGCATGAAATAGTCCATTTACACCCCTAGCTAGGCTAGATTGCAAGTTGCTTGAAATTTGAACAAGTTTGATAGCATGAAACCCTAGTCTAGATGAGATTCATTTTAGGAGCCCAAATACAAATTTGAGTGTTCATTTTAGGCCTTTCAAATCAAAGTGTGAAGTTAATTAACCTTATTAGAGTTCATTAACCAAACTTAGGGTTCATTGGAATAGATTAGGGTTCATTTTAACTTGAAAATAGAGAAAAAGCAGAGGAAGCCCTAAATACAGAATGGCTTCCTAAACACTCAAGAAATGATCCTAAACCCTAAAGGAGAATCCTGTGTGACTAACTGCATAGCTAAGAATACATCTACATAGCTCTGGGCTCCAAGTTTGTAGGTCTGGGTTCCACCTGCACATAAATAGTGACCACTTGCACAGGAACAGTGACCATTTGTGCAGCTTCAGTGACCAGCTGTGTAGCTCTCTTCCAGAACCTTAAAAAGACACAAAAATACAAAAAAGTTCATCAGTTATGCATGATTCACGTTGGGTTCACCAAATGTAAGACCAAAAAATGGGTTAGAAAGCATATCTATGTAACCAAAAACGCTAAACAATATGATACCCTAACTAATCTAACATTAAAACCATTTGAAAGAAGAGTTGAAATATATGCAAGATAACACAAACAAACTCCCTTCAAATGTAGCTCTAATTGTCTCCTTTCTTCTCTATAGAGGTTGATATGTTTCTCTTTGACAAATACAATTGCACAAAGAAGTTGAAAGCTTGAATTGATAATGAGAACTACTAGGAGATAGTGGTTCAACCTTGAATGATAGAAATGCACCCATTTTATAGAAAATGAGATACAATTTGGTGATATTGCACAAAATCCTTGCATAAATGTAGATTTTGGTTGGTGAGATGCTTGGAAGCATGAAATGGGGGAGAGATATTGAGGAGATGTTGGAGGATATTGAAGATATTGAGGAAGCGCCTTAATAGGGATGTGAATCCTCAATTAAGGGATATGGGAATTAGGTGAGATTAGGAGGATATTAATTCAATTAATAAATCAATATTCCTCATATATCCAAATTAGATTTATAAAATTATAAAAATCTCATAAATTGAAATTAGCTAATTAATTAATAAAAATTAATTAATTATTGAAGACTTAGGGAAATGGGGGAATAAATAAAGTTTGTTTGTTTATTCAATTAGGACTTAGGATAAATTATGGGTTATTCATCCAAAGGGGGAAATTAGTGGGTTATAGGTTGAATTGAAGGTGTTGATGTCGAATTGAAAGGATTTTGATAATATTGATAAGGTTTAGGATCAATTCTGAGGGCTCCAGAATAGTTTAGGAAATCATGAGGCATTGATGAGCTTTGACAATGCGCCCACATAATGATGATTGGAAATTATTGAAAAGTGCCAATGAACTTTGATGGCATCATAAGATTGAAATTGAAATGGGGAAAAATTGATGATCTTTGACAATGTTCCCAAAATGATAATTAGAAATAGTATTGACAATAATGAACAACACTATTGGATTGAAATTGATAGATTGATAGCGATACACAAATGATCTTTGACAGTGTTATCAAATGGTTGATTGAAAGGATACGAAGCATTGATGATCTTGGAAAATGCTCCTAAAATTATGACAAGATTGATCAAATTGAAATGGGGTTTGATCAATTGGTTTGAAATTGGGTTAATTAGGAATTGGTGATCTTGGACAATGCCCCAAAATGGTCAAAAATGAGTCCAGTTAATTCTGCAAATGATTAGGAATAGAATAGGATAGGTTTGAACTGATTTAGGAAGGTTTGGAATGGTTTAGGATTGAATAGGATTAGTTTAGGAAGGTTTGGAATGGTTTAGGATGGAATAGGATTGGTTTAGGGTTGATCGGAAATGATTTGGAAAATGATCGATTTGATAGACAAAGTAGAATTGTTAGTAAATAATTGAACAATTTTTCAATATTTAATCATTGATGAAAGACACAATGTTGCTATACAATAAAGATCATATGCGCAACATAGAGGAATAATTAGGTAGCGAAACAACATTTCAATTTTAATGCTAAAAAATGTTAAAACACATAGACCAGCAGGCTCGAACCATTTTTAGGTGTCTACAGAAAAATGGAAAAGATAGAGAGGAAAATGAAAGTGGAACCAGACAAGTAGGTCATAGTGAAAACCAAGAGAATAGTCAAAGAGGAACCTAAGAGATAGCTCAATAAGAAACATCGAGAAATATTCTAACTGACTTTGGAGCATAACTGACTGACAGAAATCGAAAGTAAATTACAGCCTGCAAAAAGTGGATCTGACTTCCACGTCAGATAAAACAGTCTTATTCTATTTATAGAGTCTTGATTTTTTTTTAAAACCATTTCTTTAGGGAAAATAAACATGAATGCAAGTGCTTTAATCAGTTTAACTAATTTAAAACACATAGACTAGGAGATCAAGGTAAAGTTGTAAACCTGTGATCTTAGAGTTAATATTGTTTTATGTGAAACTTGATTAGGTCAATCTATCTTATAAATAGATGATGTAATCATTCATTATAGAGATGTGAAAAGGATGTGAGAATGGATGAGAGGATGAATGAAGCATATGAGTATATCTATAGATCATATTGAAAGTTTCAAGAACCAGAATAGAAAACGGTGAATCTGGTTTTCAAGAACCAAGAACATAGACTACCAAACTACAGAGGTATTATTCAATCACATTAGATGATATACTTATTCATGTAATCTTAAATGGATCTATAATCAGCAATAGGATGTTGCATACATGAGGTCAAATTGTAATTTTATCTCATTCTAACAAGTGAAGGAAAGTGGGAACATGAAGAGAGGAGGGGAGTAGAGAGCGGGCGGGAGTCCAAATTCAATTTTGAATCTGGGCGGGAGCGGGACTGCTGGAAATGTTGTAGATGTTGTAGGGAATAGTAAGCCGGAGGATGTTGTTGACAACGTGAAGCAAGGGAAGGATCCCTATGTTGGACTCACACATGGGGACCTCGGGGGGACCAATTAAGAAACATCAAGAGACATGCCAAAGTGCAGCAAAAAGTGTGCCTCCCTCTTTGGGGTCAATCCTGGTAAGTCTTCTTTACCACCGGTCAAGAACATATCAAGTCCTTCATAGGGTAGTTTTGCTTTTGATATCCCAGACCAGATTATTGATAACACTATTTCCAGAATGAATAATTCCCTGGTTGGAAGATTCATGGGGATGAGACCCAACATTGAAGTGGTTAGAGCATATGCCAGTAGAAAATGGGATTTGAAAGGGCAAGTTGATGTGGTTGCTATGTCAAAAGGGTGTATGTCCTTCTTCTTCTCTTGTGAAGAGGATAGGATGAAAAATCTATGCAATGGGCCTTGGATGTTTGGAAAAAATACTCTGATACTCCAAAAATGGATCCCTAATCTAGTTTTCGAGGAGGATGAGGTCAAACAGGTTCTGGTCTGGATAAAGCTCCATGGCCTACCTATCGAATACTGGATGGAGGAAATTTTTGTGGGGATAGCTAATAACTTTGGGGAGATCCTGTCAATAGATAATGTCACTGCTTCAAGGAGAAGACTAACATATGCTAGGATATGTGTGGGTATTACATAGAATACTGATATGCTAGAAAAAATTAACTTTCACTCTAAACTGGGGTCATGGGAACAAAAAATAGAATATGAGTTAGTCCCTTTTGCATATTTGCATTGCAAAAAGGTGGGACACTGGGCTAAGAAGTGCCCTTCAAAGATTTCCCATAAAATGACTAAGCAATGGATCCTAGTGGGAAGAGTGAAGAAAGTTAGAGAGGAACCATCTTTGGGAGCCCCTAGTAAAATCATCACTACTGATGCTTCAAACCCTAAAATAAATCAAGATGGTATCAAAAAGATTTTAAATGGGGACTCTGAAAGAAAGGAAAGTAATGAAAGACCTAAGACCAATGTAGAAGAACAGAGGGAAGAAGGGGAGATTCAGGAAGAAAATCAGCAAGAGACTATTGATATAGTGGATATAATAGTAGAAGAAGAAAAAGAATATCCTATGACCCAAAATTATCAGAATGAACGAAGATCAGAGGGCAGAAACCAAAAAATGGAGGAGGAAAAAGCCCGGAAGGATGATTTCCAGGGGTTAACTGGTCAAGGATCATCAGATATTCTACATGAATCTCCTCAAGGGATTAGAAAGATATCTTTTGAATTTAAGACTCCTAAATGTGGGGATGCTAAAGATATAAGTCATGCTCTGTCAGGTATCCAAAGTGATGCAGAAAGTCATGGGGATAAGAAAAAATCTAAGAAGGATAAAGGAAAGAAAAATATATCTATGGAAACAAGGAGTACAAAATTAGGGGATGTGGGAGGAATTTTGTCTTCCCCTAGACGCCCTTCGAATCAAAGACATAGAGTCAAGGAGAACAAGAAGAATATTGCAGATGGAAGCCAGCCCACTATAATGGAGGTGGGATCCTTTACTAAGGTATGAAGATCATTTCTTGGAACATAAGGGGATTGAATAATCCCCATAAACATGACATTGTTAGGAATATGATAAGAGATAATAGACCAGATATTTTCTTATTTCAAGAAGCCAAAATGTTGAAAGAGAAAGTGGAAAAGCTTAGATTCTTTAAAAATGGAAAGATTTGTGGAGGTGACTCAGAGGGTACTTCTGGGGGTATTGCCACTGTCTGGAATTGTGATGTTATTAAAGGGAATATTATTTATCAAGGGAATAATGTAGCATGTATAATATTTAAGCATCTAAAAGATAATACTTCTTGGGTTTTAACTGATATTTATGCCCCTAATTCCAAAAACGGTAGAGAGGCTTTTTGGAATAAGTTGTCCTCCCTGAGAAATAGTTTTAATGATGAGGAGTGGCTTGCTATGGGAGATTTCAACACTCCCTTGAAAGAAGATGAAATAAAAGGAGGAAGCCAAACTAATCTAGACAGTAGACTTGATCTGATGGATTTTATTGACATCCATTCTCTCCATGATATTGAGTTGCAAGGTGTTAACTATACCTGGACTAAAAGAAGAAGTGGGCAGGAACTTATCCAAGTTTGACTTTATAGAGCCTTGATCACTAATGATTGGTTTCCCCATTACTACTACTCTTTATCTGCTCATTTGAGGGTTGGATCGGATCATAACCCTATCACTTTCCTGGTAGATTTTACTTCCAAGAAAAATAACTTTCCTTTCAGCTTTGAGAAAATGTGAACTATGCACCCTCAACTCCAGCATAAGATTAAGGATTGGTGGAGTATTAAAATCCGTGGTACTGCCATGTTCATCCTAGCAAAAAAACTTAAACATGTTAAGGATAACATTAAGGATTGGAATAAAGATACTTTTGGTAACATCTTTTCTTTAAAGGCCAATATCAATATGGATCTGAAGGACATTCAGGACATAATTCAGAAGGAAGGTTATGTGAGGCTTACTAGAGAATAGGAGAATGAGAAGTTGGTAGAGCTCCATGATATTATTGTTAAGGAGGAAACCTTCTAGAGACAAAGGTCCAGAAAGGTTTTCCTTAATGAAGGGGATAAAAATAACAAGTATTTCTTCATGACTACTCTTAAGCACAAACAGGCAAATAGAATCTCTCATTTGAACATCAATGGTACTATTTTAGAGGATGAAGAGGTTATTAGGATGGAAGCTAAAAATTATTTTCAATCTCTTCTAACTAAAAATAGAGATTTGAACAGGGATGATCAAAGAGAACTACTGGGATGCATTCCCCATATGCTAAATGAGAATCAAAATTCAGATCTTAATGCTATCCCCTCTAACTCTGAAATCAAAAAGGTTGTCTTCTCCTTTGAAGGAGATAAAGTGCCAGGACCGGATGGATACCCTATGTTTTTCTTTGAGATGTATTGGCATATAATTGAAAAAGATGTGATGAATGCTAACAAGGAATTTTTTGGTTCTAGAAATTTTTTGAAGGAGCTAAATGGAACTTTTGTTGCCTGAATCCCTAAAAAATAGGGAGCTAATAGAATGGATGAGTTTAGGCCTATAATCTTATGCAATTTAGCCTCTACAAGATCATTTTTAAAGTCCTTACCTCTAAGATTTTATCTATTCTCCCCTCTCTGATTTCTTAGCAACAAAATGGTTTTGTGCTAGGAAGACAAATATTGGATTCAAAAATTTATGTCCATGAGAATGTGCATTCTCTGGTGATGTCTAGAAAGGAAGGCCTTATCCTTAAACTGGATCTTTCTAAAGCCTATGATAGGGTGGATTGGGAGTTTCTTCTGAAAGTCTTGAGTGATTTTGGTTTTAACAAGAAGAGTACTGATCTTATCTTTCAGCTTGTGTCTTTAGCTACCTTCTCTATTTTGGTCAAGGGGTCTCCTACCCCTTTCTTTAAATCTTCTTGAGGGTTGAGGTAGGGGGATCCCCTCTCTCTTTTCCTATTCATTATTATGGAAGAATTCTTGGTATGCTCATGGAGAATTGTGTGAGGCTTGGGGAAATTAAAGGATTATGTCCCTCTTCTACTAACCAAGTGTGTTCTCATCAAAAGTTTGTTGATGATTTAGTTATTATGGGAGAGGCCTCGGTTAAAAATGCTACTTACATTAAGAAAGCTCTGACTAAATATGGGAATGCTTCTGGTCAAACTATTAATTGGGAAAAAAGGTTTGTGTTCCTCTTTAATGTTCCCAAGAAGAGGAAGATCAGAATCATGAGGATTCTGGGGTGTGATTTGGGGACCTTCCCCTCCCTGGCACTTACCTTAGGCTGCGTCTATGTTTGGAACCCCCTAACACTTTCTGGAGCTCTCTTGTTGATAGATATCATAGTAAACTTGTTGGATGGAAAGGACTTATGTTGAGCCAAGTGGGAAAGATTCAGATTCTCAGAGCTACCCTTCAAGGTCTTTCACTTTATGCTTTAAGAATCTTCAAAATTCCCAAGAAGTTTGGGGGTGCTATTGAAAAGATTCAAAAAAATTTCTTATGGACAGGTACAGAGAAAAAGAAGAGGATAGCTCTCTTAGCTTGGGAAAAAGTTTGTAGACCTGTTATTAAAGGGGGACTTGGTCTCCAAAGAATCAAAAATCTCAACAATCATCTCTTGGCTAAACTAATATGGAGATATTACAATTCCAGGGGAGAATGGACCCTAATTTGGGACAACAAGTATAATAAGGACCACCCTAACTTTATTTATTTTCTTGATTATGATAGGATTTCTGGAGGATCTTTTATATGGAGGAATGCTATGAAAAATAGGGTTATCATTAGAAAAGGAATAAGATGGACAGTTGGAAATGGCAGGAATGTTCTCTTCTGGGAAGATGAGTGAATTTTATAGGCTCCCCATAAGGACTATCCCAAATGGAAGAAATTTAAAAACCTCTGCAAAGTTAGATTTGGAAGGAAAGTGGAGGATTATTGGGAAGGAGATCACTAGAAAGATCTGATTATTATTGACATTTTGATGGGACAGCTTAACCAAATTCTAGAAACTACCACCCTGATTGAGGAGGAGGATAAGATTATCTGGAAGTATACTTCAAGTGGTATTTTTTCTACTTCTTCTTTGTATAATAAGGAATTTGAAGATCTGATTGAGCCTTTTTGGGATAAGGCCTAGATTAAGGATCTTACTCCTAAGAGAAAAAAAAATTCTAGATCCTTTTACAAAATAAAGTCCTCACTTTTGACAACCTTATGAGAAGAGGGATGGTTGTTGTGAATAAATGCTACCTTTGCAAGCAGAATGAAGAGAGTGTTGATCATATGATTATTCATTGTCCTTTTGTTAGGGTAATATGGGACAACTTTCTTATTCTTGTTAATTTAGAATGGGTTTTCCCTGAAAATTTGAAGGATCTTTTTAATTCCTAGATACATCATTCAAAAAATGATATTGTTAGTCAAGTATGGAAATTTTCTCTTGCCTATATTTGTTGGGTAATTTGGAGAGAAAGGAATGAAAGAGTTTTCAGGAATAAAGAGGCAAATGCCAAGGAGGTTTTTTAAAAGATAACGAGAGCTATTAAAGAAAATGCAGTTTTAAGATAGAATTATGGAACCAATCTTGGAGGAGGATATTGTCTTACTTCAAAAATGAAAGATAAAAGGGAATTTTAGGAATCAGGATAAAAAAGATTAAGAGAGATGATGCCAGGTGGGATTGCCCACCAAGGGGGTGGATGAAAGTCAACTTTGATGGGGCCTCGAAAGGTAACCCAGGGGTGGCAGGTTGTGGGATTGTCATTAGGGATGAGAATGGGGTTTGTAAGGGTATCAAAGCTATCCCTATCAGTTTCCAGACCAACCACCTTGCTGAGGCCACTGCTGCCCTTCATGGTCTTATCATGGCTAAGGAAAAAGGATGCAGGAAAGTTTGGATTGAAGGTGACTCTCTCAACATTGTAAATTGCTTGAATTATATTACCCCTACTTCGTGGTCTATCTACAATATTATGCAAAAGGCTAAAGCCTTAATTCATTCTTTTGATAATTGTATGGTGACACATAACTACCGGGAAACCAATGGGGTGACTGATTGGGCTGACAACATGGCTTGTAAAATAGAGGTGGTGACTCAATGGGGAGGTGATGTTGACACGCCAGCTCAAGTGTAGTTATTGATGAATAATGACCGTTTGCGAAGTAATCAAAAAAGTGATCATAAATGGTAAGTTTTAATTATTTTTTTATGGCGGAAGTGACTTGTCATCATTACCATCTAAGGAGAACGTACTTAGTGGAAATTATTAGCTAGAAGTGGCATGTTTTCTAGGTGCACTTATTTTTTATGAAAGAGAGGTAGGATATTTCAAATAGCTTTTGCAAAGTCACCTACAGAGATAGAAATCTAAACCAGAGAGCAGATATGGGAGGTAACAAGAAGCGAGTAGAACCTACAAATTGTGATGAATGGTGTGAAAGGGAAGATGTGTGGAAGATTTTGTTGGAGGGTGGTTTGGCAGTTTTCCTAGTGAGGCTTCATGGGCACAACTCCACTATCACAAGAATCTTCTTGAAGACCTATAAAAATAGGAAGGTCATGGTCAGAAACTAGTATATGGAAGTCACCGAGGAGGTTATTGTGGAGGCAATTGGTATGGTAACGAAAGGGCTTAAATTTTACAGAGATTGACTTATCTCAGACAAGGAAAGGGCTAGGCTAGTGAAGGTGGGCACCTCTTATCATGACCCTATGTGTATATCTAGACCTTGGCAATATGTTTTTTTCATGCTCATCAGCTACATCACTCTGGATGGTAGGTTCTCAAGGGCCTATGGCAACCACTTCATGCTTATTAACCACTTCAAACATAATATCAAGGTCAGTTTGCCTTTCTACTTTCTTAGCTTGCTTGATTTCACCATTAATAATATGTAGAAGAAACCTAAGGAGGATCATGCCTCACACCAGGGGGTGTTAGTTTATTAAGTTCTTAAGTCCAAAAAGATGGAGAGACCTCTAGTTAAAAGGACTCAGAAAGATGAGGAAGACACGAAAGGAGATGAGGAGGAAAGTATGTATGAAGAGGACACTGAGGATGAGGAAGAGGAGAAAAAAGGGTATAAAACCCCTAAGAAGGGAATAAAAAGGGGTCTTCTTCCTTGAAAAGATTGAAGAAAACCCACATCAAAATCTGTGATACTGAGAAGGATACGGAGGATGAGAGCTCTGAGGACAGTGACAGAAAAAATAAAAAGGGAAAAATTAATACTAAGGTTAAAAAGATGACTCAAGCAAAGGAAACACAGACTGAAAAGGATATGGAGGATGAAGAGAAGGGGACCAAACCCAAATTTGGGGTTAAGAAAAGAAAGAGGGGAGATATGAAAACCTGCAAAGGGAAAAATCCCAGCAAATGGAAAATCATTCTTTCCTCAGATGAGGAGGAGGACAAGGAGAAGGATGAGGGTAAGGATGATACTAACCCTACTGCGAGCATGGAGAATAAAGAGTAGAAGGAAGAAGAAATGGTGAAGGAGGATTATGGGAAGGTTCTTGAAAATAAGAACATTGGGAAGGAGGAGACCCATTAAAATGATGAAATAGGTAATACTTTTGAACCTGAGGATTTAGAACATGGTAAAGTTTGCATTACAAATTTTGTTAGTTTAATTAGAAAAATGTTAGGTGATAATGTTGACCTGAAGAATCAAATTGAGGGTATGAGGGGGTAAATGAATATATTAAAATGTGTTGTTATTGGGGAGAAATCTATTGCTGAGTTTCTAGGGGAAATGAAAGAGGTCGTCAAGAATTTGGAAGCATAGGTTGATTTGGTGAACAAAGTCAACAATCTGGTAAAGTAGTTCAAGTTCTTTGAGGATAGAGCAGCTGAAGAAGACAGTGTGAGGCAGATGAAGAACTTGAAGGTCAAGGTGGACAAGTTGGAGGACATGCGTAAGATTGGGGACCAATCTCTAAAGAGTCTCAAATCTTATACAGGGCAGGCCAAGAGTTTAAAGGAGAAGCTAGAGTAGGATACTGGCAATAAGGATAGCCAAGCTATCACAGAGCTACCTAGCCTGGGAACCTGCACTAGGGCTAGTACCAAAAAGATGAGCCCAGGGGAGGAAAAAGAGAAGGACAAAGGTGACCTAAAAAATACTATCAATCAAATGGAGGTTATGGTGATTCAGACCTAGGAAATGGTTGATGGCATGTAGTTGTCTTTTCCTAGGCCCTTCACTTTTTTGTGTTGTCCCTATTTATTATGTCTATCTTTGGGACTGATGCTAGCTAGTCTCTCTACTTGCTTTTTTTGTTGGCTATCTTTTTTGGTGCCTCAACACAGTTATTGTTGTTGTACTTTCATTGAATATTTGTATAACTCTGTTTAAAGGTTTTGGGTCCTTGTAAAACCTATTTTTACTTAATCAGAACAAGTGAAGAAAAGTGTAAAAATCCTTTTAAGGAAGATGGATTTAACACTCCAGCTATAAATATATTAACCGAGTGCATACTCAATAGTGTTGCTAAATCTCTTAACTGAGTAGTCTTTAACAGGTCTCCACAGATACTCTTAACAGGGTAGATCATTCAAAATGATCAAATTGTACGCCTTAACTGGCCCCTTCCAATCTATAGATAGTGAAGAATTTGTGGTTGTCATCCCCACCGCAACTTTTACTTCCTAACAAGAGTTTTCTTGGATATCATATATTGTGTTATGTGTTAATTAATTTCATAAATGTTTCTATGAATGTTCACGTGTTTGATTAAGTTTATGAATTGATAAACCTTACATCAAGATAGTATAGAATAGATGGTTGGATAAACAATTGATTACCTAAAGGATAAAGGTTAAAAGATACACAAGTTTTAGAGGTATTGATTCACCCCTCCCCTCTTAGTACATACTTCCCATTAATTCCAACAATTGGTATCAGAGATAAGTCTCTTATTTGGAAAGCTTAAAGGCTTAAGAGAAAAGATCATACAATGGAGAAGTACAGACTTGACAAAAGTATTGAGAATAAGAAGCTAAAAATTCAGATCTTCTATGAGCAGTATATAGAAGCTAGAATCAATATGAGATAGTTGTTAGATGAAAGAAAGATTATGGAATCTTGTTGTAATGAAATAGATTATCATGAGGAAGAGATACCATATTTATTTGAGTCTTCAGGATCAACTACAAGCAAAGCATCATACACATCAGAAGAAAGTATCACAAGACTAAATAAAATCAATCAACATCTGGATGGAAAAGTGAAATCTATGCAAATCAGTCAAGAGAAATGGATGGTAAGAATGATTGATGTCATGAACAGTGCTAGACAAGCTGAGAAAGAAAGAACACTAGCTATTGATGATAGAAGAAAGATTACAGAAAAGCTACAAGAGAAAGAGTCTGAAATACAGAGACTTACAGAGCATCACCATGAGATTACAAATCAGATTATTCTTATGAGTCAAGAGGAAAATAGAATGAATGTTGAACTCATTGAAATAATAGAAGCTATCGGTGAGCTAAGGGAAGAAAATGAAAATTTGAAACATGAAATAAGAATTCAGCAGCAACATAATGAAATTATCAAGAAATTTGAAGAAAGCAATAAAAGAATGGATGATTTTCTTGATGGACAATGAAGAATCAACAACAACACTGGTCTAGGCTTTACCAAGAATGGAGAATCACCCAATCAAGCTGATCCAAGGAATGTCTATGCAAATCCAAGACCAAGAAAGCTGACATGCAATCACTATGGAAAGCAAGGCCACACATCAAATGTATGCAGAATTGAAATGAAAGGTATTCCTAAATCCACATCTTCATTCATAGGATTTTGTTATAAATGTAACAAGAAATGACATAAAGAATATGAATGTAAGTCTGAGATGAAACAACCAAACAAGGAAACCTACATGGACAAATATTGTCCTACTTTCAAAATGAATGGGCACACAACTCTTGAATGTTGGAAAAATAAAAGGCAAGCATGGAAGCCTAAAGGTCAAGAAACTCCCTATCAACCAAAAAGAGTCAGTAACTAGTATGTATGGGATTACAACACTTGGATAAATTGTACAACATGTGGAAGATTTGGTCACATTTCTACAAACTGTATGAGATAGTGGACTATAAATTCTAGAGGCTGGACTAACCCTGGAATGGCATGCTTACACTATCATAAAGTTGGTCATCTTAAGAAATACTACAGAGACCAAATGACAGAAACTAGCACATATCCCAATGGAAATACCATTGAAGACATCTGAAGAATGAGAGACTAAATGTGGAAAAAATCTTCAAACAATGATGAAGCTGGACTGAGCAATGCAAATAGTGACACCCCATCCAATAGATCTAGTGACATCACCACCCCCACCTAAGCAGAACAAGTAAGCATGGAACTGCATTACACTATGTGTTATTTTACATCAGTTCCATAATATGTTGATGAAATGTCAAATTAGCATAAGTAAAGATACATGATGATATTACTTGATAAAATCCATGATAACTATTCTATCTAGTAATACATACTAAAATCCATCAGTATACGCTCAAAGCTAAAATAGCCTACACTTACCGAGAAGTGTCGGTTAACATGTAAAATCAAAGTTGCTAGTGTAAACCTAGACTCATAGGTAATCAAGCAAGTTGAATGAGTTATGTTCGCAAAACACCAAAACCCGTCAGTAAAAGAAAGAGGTTAGATGAATGCCCCAAAACATCACATTGTCACCGAAGAGAGAAGTTAATGTTTTAATCGATGAACTCCATCTTCACACACCGAGGAGTGGTTCAGAATTAATGACTCAATTTTAGGGCAAACATCTATAAAAGGTCGAAAGAAGGATTTCATTCTTCACTGCGACTAGAGAAGAGCAATGAGAGAGAAATTTGTGCAAATAGCAAAAGCATCACAGAGTGACTTCAACTCAAATCAAATCACTCCAATAGATTAGTGACCACTACAGGTGTAAACAGTAAGTTCCTACGACAACTAAGAACTCTATTTTACACATTTTTTAGAAAGCCCTAAATATCTAAAACAATGGCCATGATCTCAAGAACCACCAAAATGAAGAACATCATGGAGGATAAGGTTAAACCTATCAAGAACTCTACCTATGAGTAACCTCACTACAATATTTTCCCTGAGGTTGCATCACAACCCGACAATGCTGGAGCATTCTGGTGAATACTAGCTAGGTTTTTTCTCGTAGAAGACGTGCGAGCATACATCCACTACAAGATTGTAGAAATTGGTGATTTAGAGGTGGAAAAAGCTTACAAGAAGCTGTGTAATGAAGATGGATCCATATAATATGAACACAAAAACATACAGGTGAAAGGGATCACTAATGCCCTATTGTTCCCAAAGGTATTCAAAACCAAGTGGATTTGGTTAGTACTGAGCTGAATGTACAATCACAAGCTATGGTTGGATGAACCTAAAATGATAACCCAAGATGTTATCCATGCAGTCACCGGTTACCTTGTAACTGAGAAGGTAAAGGCATTAAAACACCCACCCAAGGTTGATATTGAGAAGAACACAGCATCCAAGTGTGATGGTAGAGGATTGAAGGTATCCACCATAACCGATGATGAACTAAAATTTGGAGCATGTGTTCTAGGTTATAAATTATTCCAAGAAAGTAGGATGAACAACATAGCATCCAGACCTATGGATGCAGCTTATAAGATTGTAAAGAAAGGTACTCAGTTTGATCTGTTGGAACTTCTACTTAACCAGCTAGAAGAAAACCTTAGAATAGTAAGAAATGCTAAGACAAATACATGTAAGTTTGGCTCACTTATCATGTGCATTTTCTTTTACTTTCAAGAATCATTTCCATCAATAGGAGATGTAAAATGGGATACCACAAAACCGGTCACCATGCAGATCAGTGAATACATAACATCACTAGGAGACAACTTTGAAACAGTCATGGATGAGTACTTTACAGGATTCAAGGACCGAATGCAAAAAAGAGGTAGGATTCCTGAACAACTTATTCAGAAATTCAAAGATGATATATGTTTCATGGTTGACACAGACCACACATACATAAATCTTGATGTACCAAGGATGGCATGGTTATAACCTTTGGAATATGAGGTAAATATTGATCAAGCATCCAATGCAATTGATGCATTGATAAATGAACCATTAGATAAGAAACAACCAAATTTAGGAACCTATGAAGAGGCAAAAGCAAGAATAAAAATCGGATTGGTTGTAAAACAAATTGATAGGAAGAAAGATAAAATGGTTAAGAATTTAAAGAAAATGTTGGCAGTTACTGAAGAGGAAATTGAACAAAAGAAAGAAACCGAAGGATAGTCACCCATCGATGAGGCTGAGAAAACAAGTGAATCTGAGTCTATAGAGTCAGATACTCCATTGCCAACGCCAGAAAAGAAGCCAAGAACCACAGTTGCTTCTAGGACAAGAAGCCAAACAGCGAAGGACTCAAGTCCTTCACCCTTGAAGAAAGGACAAGTAAGAACCTACAAGAGGAAACCAACTACACAGTAAAGAGGACCAATAAAGAGAAGGAAGCTCATTAGAACCAGAGAAGATATTGAGGACATCGAACAAGATGAAGGTGTACAAGTAGAAAAGATTAAGGTTCCAGAAAGCATTGATGAGGTATGCAAATCTATTGCAAATTTAGGATCTATTACAGATTCTAAGATAAGAATATGGCTAAAAATAGATCCAAAAGATTGAAACAAAGTTGAGGATGCCATCATTGCAAACATGTACAAATTCAAGTACGTACCACTATAATTTGAAGGTCAAATGATACCAATGGAACTCATGGACAGATTATATGCCAGATGGACATTTTCATTAAAGAATAAGGAGATAAGGGAAAGAGTACTTGTTTCTCTTATGCTTCCAGAATCCAAGAGGGAATAAATTGATGAGATGATGGAGAACCATAAAAAGGAATTCTCACCCAAGTTTGCCTACAAATTTCTTGAAGGAGGCTTATAGAGCTTGAAAAAGAAAGTCACAAAAATTGGAGTAAAATACTCAATAGACCTATTGAGGAAGCAACCCCTAAAAAATGACAACAATAGCAAGATGACAATCAAGAAACTCAAGAACAAATAATAATCAAAGATGTAGAAGATGACACATCAATTGAGTTAGATAAAGAAGAAATGGACACAATCAGAAACAAGAATGTGGACATTGCAGATGAAACATGGTCGGACACCACTAAGGACAACATTGTGGATAACACAATCATTGACATAACCGATGACCCAATAGAAGAAATACAAAAAGATGAAGATGTCACTGTTACCAAGGACAAAACCGATGAATAGGACACAACATTTGGCACTTCACAAGTGAACATTTCAAGCAACATGCCAATATTGATGCAAGCCATCAATATACTTCAAGAAAAAGACAATTCACCTGACCAAGATACAAGCATTCCTGAGGATGTAGGGGAAGAAGGAAAGAAACACAACACCGATGAACAGAATGTCATTAGAGATACTCATATTGTATCTCAAATTGACAAGGTTACACAAGGAGATTTAAAGCAGAAAGATGGAGACACTACTGAGAAGGGTGGACAGAAAAAGGATGATGAAGTACACAAGGAAACTGATGAAGGAGCAAAAACAAAAGATGATATTCCTGAGGAAACCAAAAATGTTTCTATAGATAATGTAAAGGTTGATGTGGAGATGTCTATTAAAAAATGACAAGATGACACCGAAGCACAACAGAAAAAAGAGGCAACACCACAAATCACTTCATCCATTACCACAGACAAAGTCGAGAAGATGGCTATATTTTTACACTCAAGTGAAACTTAGAAGAAAAAGAAGAAATCCAAAAAGAGTAAGTTGGAAGTCACTCTAGATGAAATCATTGAGATCCTCAAATGTGACCCAACTACACTTGACTATGAAGTACTGAAAGAAAATGGTGAAATATGCTAGAAGAAGACATTACAGGAGAAGTTGAGAAAGCAGTACCGAGACTCCATGGTACTTGAAACAACTAGGGACATATTGCATTAGATTGTAGCTGATATTGATATTTATCAAAATAAACCAATACTTGATCAACTATCCACTCTCACATAAGACATTACAATGCAGAACATTGATGCAGAAAAGGGAATTGAAGAGAGAGCAGAGAAGAAATATCAGCACAAACTTGTTGAAAAGATTAGCCAAGAAGTGACAGTAAACAAGGTAAAGCTTTCAGAATTCATAAGTGAATTAGATCCAATAATTTCTAAAGCTATTTGCTTGATCCAACAATTGAGCACAATTGATAAATTCACTAAGGAGCATAGTGATAAGATAGAAAAGTTAGATTCTGATCTAGCTATAAGTGCTAAAGGCTTAACCATCGAGGACAATGCAATAAAGTTTCATTAAGAGAAGATTGTTGAAGTAAAAAGGTTAAGGCAAGAACTATGGGAAGCAAAAACACAATTCAAGGAAGAGTTCACCGAGATCCAAGCTCAACTTGTACCAAATCTAACACTGTTTCAACATCATAATAGTTTAGCAAGACAACTGATAGCAACCCCTGAGATGTCTATAGCAGACAGCATCTACGATATGCACTCAAGGATCACACTTGAGCACATGGCTCTAGAAAATATGAAGGACCAATGGGAGAAGATGATGAAAAAAATGAAGTCTTCACTCTCACATTTTTGATAAGCTATAAAGTATACACCTTTTCCCTTAATATCAAAGAAGGGGGGAAATCATGATATGTAAACTTCAAAGAAAATACTTATCCATAAGGGGAAAATAATGATATACCAGCATATACATAGGGGGAGTCATGAAATGACTAAGGATTATATATGTTGTACATACTTAACATTTTGTTAGTATTTTGCACATATTAGTTTTTGATACTAATGCCAAAGGGGGAGATTTATGACATTATTTTTCCATTAGTATGCAAAGAACACTTTTGGTAAGCATACACTGAAAGACAGGACACAGAGAAAACCAAAAATGCAGATATCAGAGATCACCAAAAACTGCTAAGTACAAAGAAAATCGATGACACAATTTTTTGTGTAAACCAAAAATGCAAAATGGAAAAGATAAAGAGGAACCCGAAAGTGGAACCTGACAAGCAGGTCATAGTGAAAACTCAGAGCACAGTCAAAGAGGAATCTGAGAGATAGTTCAGGCATGAACACTGAGAAATAGTCTAACTGACTTTAGAGCATAACCGACCAATAGAAATTGAAAGTCAATTACAGCCCGCAAAAAGTGGATCTAACTTCCACATCAGATAAAATAGTCTTATTCTATTTATAGAGTCTTGATTTATTTTTAAAACCATTTCTTTAGGGACAAGAAACATGAATGTAAGTGCTTTAATCAGTTTAATTGATTTAAAACACATACACTAGGAGATCAAGGTAAAAATGTAAACCTGTTCTCTTAGAGTTAATATTGTTTTAAGTGAAACTTGATTAGGTCAATCTATCTTATCAATAGATTATGCAATAATTTATTATAGAGATGTGAAAAGGATGTAAGAATGGATGAGAGGATGAATGAAGCATATAAGCACATCTATGGATCAGATTGAAAGTTTCAAGAGCCATAACAACAAAAGGTGAATTTGGTTATCAAGAACCAAGAACAGAGACTATCGAGCTACAGAGGTATTATTCAATCACATTAGGTGATATAATTATTCATGTAATCTTAAATGGATCTATAATTAGCAATAGGAGATTGCATACACCAGGTCAAATTTTAATTTTCTATCATTCTAACAAGTGAAGCAAAGTGTAAAAATCCTTTCAAGGAAGGTGGATTTAACAATCCAACTATAAATCTCTTAACTGAGTGCGCACTCAATAGTGTTTCTAAAGCTCATAACCGAGTAGACTTTAATAGGTCTCCACAGATACTCTTAACAGGGTAGATCATTAGAAGAGATCAAATTGTAAGCCTTAACTGGCCGCTTCCAATCTGCAGATAGTGAAGAATTTGTGGGTGTCATCCCCACCACAATTTTTACTTGCTAACAGGAGTTTTATGTGATATCATATCTTTTGTTATGTGTCAATTACTTTCATGAATGTTTCTATGAATGTTCACATGTTTGATTAAGTTTATGAATTGATAAATCTTACATCAAGATAGTATAGAATAAATGGTTGCATAAAAAATTGATTACCTAAAGGATAAAGGTTAAAAGATACAAAATTTTTAGAGATACTAATTCACCCCTCCCCTCTCAGGACACACTTCCCATTCATTCCAATAGATCCATTGGATGGGGTGCCACCATTTGCATTTCTCAATCCAGCTTCATCATTTTTTAAATATTTTCTCCACATTTTGTCTCTCACTCTCCAGATGTCTTCAATGGTGTTTCCATTGGGATATGTGTTGGTCTCTGTCATTCGGTCTCTGCAGTATTTCTTGAGATGACCAAATTTATGATAGTGTAAGCATGTCATTCTGTGGTTATTCCAGTCTCTAAACTTTCTTGTCCACTATCTCATACAGTTTGTAGCAATGTGACTGTTATGCCCTGCATCCCCATCCCTACATTTTATGTGCAAAATGTTGGGTCCCCCCCCCCCCCTTTTTTTTTCNTGGGGCCCCCCCCCCCCCTTTTTTTTTCTTTTTTTGTTTGTTTTGTTGTTTTTTATTGCGGCTCATGCCTTGTCTTTCTCCCTTTGTTTTCTTTCTCTGGGGTTTTCTTCCCCGTTGTTGTATTTTTTTTGGTTGGTTTCTCATCTCCGGGACTCCGGTCCCAGAGATTGTTCTTCGTTGGGAGCTAGATTCTGGACTCCAGGATTCTTTGCCATGATGTTCTTAAGGTGATCATCGTGGGGAATCCCTGGGCCTGGGGTCTAGAGGTTTGCTTGTCTGGAGATTGCTGGAAGGAGCTGGATTGCCTTTTTACCATGGGTATAAATAGATATTATCCGTCACTTTCACATTTACCGTGATTAAAACACTCAAACACTCAGAGTGATTTCAAAGTGATTACAGAGTGATTTCAGAGTGATTACAGAGCGATTTGTAGAGAATTAATGATAATCAATGCTAAACACTTCCATCCTTTTCAGGCGATTGTGAGTGCTTCGTGGTGACGGGTTGTGATCATTTGGCAGTTGTAACTATTGTAGAGCCTCTGTGATGACTTCTTTCCTTCTCCTTTTGGCATTCTCAGGTTGGTGTCTCTGTTCCCGCTAGTTTTTTGTTTGTCTGGTGTTCCTTCTCCATCTTGTTTTTGTTTGTTGTCTTTTGGTTTTGTTTGTTTCCTTTTTTTCTAGTTTTGTCGCCCGTTGGTGGGTCAGCTCTGCCAGAGGGTTGTCCACCCTCTGTGCAGGTGTGGTTGGCTTGTAGATAGTGTAGAAAGTTGTATATACTTTGTGCCTTGCCTGGTTTCCTACGGATGTCATTATGCGGTGTAGATATGTGTACATTTGTGTATATTTGTTGTATATCATTCTGTTCCCCATGTATATATCCCTTAGCTCTTCATGTATATCTCATGTATATCCTTCTAGGTAGCTTGGAAAGGTGGTCGAGTTGCCTGTGTCACTGGTTTTCCACCCATAAGTTTATTTCAAGGCAAAAAACCACCTGTTTGAAACTCGGCTCTCGGCCGATTTCAAACAGGTAGTTTTCTCTCTCCTCCATAAAACCAGCCAAGCCCTCATTTATGTCCCATGCAAGAAATTAATTCCATCCAAGTGGCCTTCACTTTTTATGTGTTTAGACAGTTGGCTCCGCCGCCATCGCCATAACTCCTACTTAATACCTATGCACGTGGCACCCACGTGGGCTTGATGGTTTGCCTTTTTACACATCCTCACCAATGGTTACTTCTCTAGGCTCCAGGTCCCCTACCATCATCTATCTTGTGTCTTTACCAAGCGCGATAAAAATTCTTGGACCTGGATGTTTAGTCAAATCTTAAGTTCATGTAATGCGTGTGCTTTTAAGGTTTTCTCTGAATGAAACTAACTTTTCAGGAAAAGCAGGCATCACGGTGGTAAGATCTCTGAACCCCAGAGTATTTATTTGTTAATACGTTCTCACGGTCGCTTTGACTTGTAGGTTTCTAGAGTACGCTTCCCAAACATGTCTGAAGCATCTGCATCCTCTCCACCCAGAAGTCTAGAGCTACCTTCCGCAACGGCTACCAAGGCGGCGGTTAAATCTAAAATGGAAAGGGCCCTGGAGAAATTGCCCCTAACTATGAAGTTTGTATGTGACAATGTTATCATGGGCTCAAAGATCGAGTCCAAATTTAAACTTGTTACCGACACCAGTGTCGAAACATGGCCAGAAATGCAGGCCTTAGTAAAAATGATGTACATCCAATGACAGGCTAGAGATCAGCTGGCCATCAATATCGGGGACTCTGGGATCCTTAAGGTAGCTTGTTTCTCGTGCTCTATACAATATCTGGAGCTTGTCCTAATGTTGGCCGCCAATTACAACTCTTCTGTTCGGGTTGTTATGGTCACAGCCATAGACCCTAACATATTCCAGGAGGGTCTAGGGATCCCTCAATTTGCCAAGGCTTTTGTGGTTACAAGGTTAGATGCCTTGGCCCAATTCACATAGTTGGAGGATGCCGCCCGAATATACATGAACGCTCATTGGCTCAAGGTTTCAAAGAGGGACCCTAAGAGGATGAAGATAGAAATTCCCAGGTCCGAGTTCAAAGAGAGAATTTAGATGGGAATGATAGCATTGGCTTGAGTCTTTGGGCAGCCCTCTGCCCAAGAATTTGCTAAATGGATGTATTATTTCCTCCTCGGCATCTCCACCAAGGGAGGATACTTCGACTGGGCTGTTATAATTTCAAACCACGTCAACTCCCAATTCCTTCAACTGGCTAGGAAGAAGAAATTTTACATGACTTCCTATGTTTTCTGGGCCTTGGCATAGTAGAGGCCCCATGCCCATGGCCTAATTATAGATGGCATGCTCGGGATGGGCCCGGGACAAAAGGCACCATGGGACCATTTCCCGCAGGTTCAATGGGAGGCCAGCTTCCCCAATTTTTATTGGGTAAATGATACGTTCGTTTACTATCACCTGCTCACACCCACCCGGGACGCAGGATACCACCTATCCATAGAGGCGATGAATTTGGTCCAAAGTTATGGACATTACTACATCCAATTCTAACAGCACACTTATATTAGGGTCACCGGCTTCTCCGAGAAACCCTACTTGTTGCCCAAACACTGTGGGGACAAGATCGTGCTCTTTGAATACTGCAGGTAGATGATGGAGTTGCATGCACTCTTTTCCTTAAAGAAGATACTCAACATTCTGTTCCCAATCATCTGTGGGAACTACTCATGCATCCTGGCCACCGTAAAAGAGGTGGATAACGAACTAAAAGGCTATAACTTGTAAGAATTTTACTTGGCGCGAAAAAATTTTGATTCACACGGCAAGATTACAGCGGCACTTCCCCGGGTTTCAGAGCCCCATCACTACCATATGAAGGATTTCTGGGAATATTTCCAAGACAATGTGGAGGTGCGGATCCAACACTACATGAAGATGATGGCAGGCATGATGGAAAGGTTGAAGCTCTGGAGGTTCCCGGAGGACTTCTCAGACGCCGGCCCCACTATCGATCCCCAGTACAAGGCATCGGGGATCGATACAATGACCCTCCCATCGGTAAATTGGGATGCCCAGGAAGGGCCTACAATTGAGGACTTCACCTGAGAGCTAGTCGAGCGAAGTCATGCCTACTTCAAGAAGGTGTGCCCCGGAAGTACCCACTGAGCAGCCTAGCCAGCACCAAAATTGACTCCGGGAGCCGGGACTTCTTCACAGAGAGTGGATAAAGGAAAATGAATAGATACAACCCCTCCTCTGCAAGAAGTCCCCATAAAGGAATGAATAAAGTAGTCAGTGGCAGCCTCCCAACAAATGAGGGAGAGATTAATCACACGGCTGGCCACTCCAGTACTCATGGCCGGGCCAATTCATCCCCCTTCCTCCCTGTCACTGGCAGCCTTAATGGTGAAGGCAACGAGGGTGGATCCAATAGAAGCAGCAGTAATAAGGGATGCGGGGCCACCCTTGGTTACCTAAAGAAAGAAGAGGCTTAACCAAAAGCCTAAGGTAGAGCCAGGGTTGGGAACGTCCCAAACCCCACAAGTAGAAATCCTCTCTTCCAATTCCCCAGAGCTAAAAAAAGAAACAGAGCCTGCCAAAGTCCCAGCCAGCCCCCTTCGCAGGAGGGATTTGATGATGTCTTTGTGATTGATGATCTCAAAAACCTACAGGGGGACACCAGACAAATGAAGGCAGAAGTCCTAGAGGCAGAGCAACAAGCTACAGAATAAGAAGCCGCAGAATAAGAGCCTGTCCAACAGCAAGAAAAATAGATAGAAGAAAGGGAACCGGAGCCAGAGATTGCCTTTGAGACTCTAGAGACATAGGATCTGGGGGTGGACCAACAAAGGTAGAATGAAAAAATGGCATCTGTTGGAGAATTGGACCTTTGGGAGTAACCGTAACTTGAGCCACCACATTCAAAGTGCCACTCCTGGGAGCGACCTTTGGGCAGGTAATTACCGTGGCCCAAACTTTAAATCTTAGCCCAGTACCTCCCATACTGCCAAAGGATCTGCTGACAGAAGAAGAAGTCCCAACAGTAGAGGCCGAGCAAAAATAAGAGCAACATGAAGAGGAGATCCCTGAAGAAGCCAACAAAAGTCCAGACAAAGAAATAGATACAGAGGACAAGGCTGAGGAGATGGATCTTGCTGAGGAAGATATTACTAATAAAGAAGAAGACACAGGCAAAGGGATAGATGAGGCCCACACCACTGAGGATCAGCAGTTGTAGGACACCGGGGAAGAACCAAGAGAACAAACTCTGGCAGAAAAGCCACCCCTGCTGCCTCAGTGGTTAGTAGAGAGCAGGAAAAGAAAAGCTCTGTCCACTCCCAGAACTCCTCTCTCCCTGGCCGAAATGATGGCTCAGGTCCAGGCCCCACCGAAGGCCAAGAAAGCTTGGATGGTTCATACTCTTTGAACCGGGTCGGGCGGAGAAATAGTTGCCATTGTGGCGACACCTCCCCTGGGCGCCGATGAAGCAACCGCAGAGCCCAGAGATTACAATGTTGTAGAGGTATCACTAGGAAAAATGGGAAAACAAGGTGAGTTGGACTTGCTGAAGGAGGAAGCTAGGGTAGTGGAGGCGTGTTATGAAAAAGAGGCCCAAAGGCTCAAGACAGAAAAGGTGAAAAATGCAAACCTTATGGGGTTGCTTACCGAGCTAGCTCAACCTATCAACGCCGCTCCTCTGGAGGCTTCCACATCTGAATATCTACCGCAGAGCGACATAGAATCCCTATGAACAATGAAGAAAAAGGCCCAGGCAGTCGATGAGTGGGTCACCTTGCAAATAGGAAACAAAAGGTGTTTCCTGGTATCCACCCTCCCATACTTATTTATGGCATGGCATGTTCTACACTAGGCAGAGACTCTTATTGATCTGTGGGAGGGTGATATCGAAAATTATCAAGCATGGAAGGTAGAGCTTGAAGAACTCCTCATCCTGGGAGAGGAAATGGTTTCTGAATCCAGAATTCTGGGGGATGAATCATTTGATTTTGTAAGGATCCAACACTCCAGACTTGACCTCACATTAGAGGTAACCAAGCAACTGGTAGGGACTCTACAGGATAAATTCAATGTAGTATACAAGTCTTTTGTAGCAAATATTTTTGGGGCTGACCCCCTCAGTATAGATACATGCACACCAGAGGATTCAGTTTTAGGGAGTTTTGATGAAATAATGAAGTCCTGATATCAATCTCCGGAGGGGATAGATGTTTCCCAAATGACAAAATTAACTCGTATGGTGCTTAGTGGTCATGACGCGGAAAAAATGGCCGATGAATTTAAGGAGAATGTTCTGGACCTAGGGGAACAAATTGAGTTGGCTAAGTATCGAAGGGCTGGCCTGAAGGATATCGACGAAGATGGCATCTCCCACCTCCTCCAGGATTTCAATGATTATAAACAACCTTAGGCTTTCCCCGGAGGCTGGAGAAAACCCAAACATTTAGTATTCTTTATTCTTTTGGGAATGTAAGTTCCCGAAGCCCAGATTCTCAGATCCCAAATTCTGTATTCTTTCGAGTGATCCGTGTCCCGGTCCTCGAGGCTGACCGGTCACTTTTAGGAGTGGTTAATAAAGGCTGTCAAAAGGTGGTTGGCTACATTAAGGGAGTGTCGACGCAACAGTTGGTTTTCTAACAGGGTGGTCTTCTCGAGGCACCATTTAGAGGTACACCTAGTGCATCGGAGATAGGGTGCCGCATTTCCCATTTATGAGACATGTAGCCTCAATCCTTGGGGGACCTACTTTCTTCCTTCTCCTTCTTGGCTCTCTTCTTGAGGCCGATTCCTCTACTGTATATTCTTGTCTCATTCTTCTAGCATATCAGGCCTATTCTGTCTCAAGGTCTTTTATAGGGTGGCGCAGGTAGTACCGGCCCCCAGAGAATGTATTTTATTAAAACATGATGTAAAATAGGGTTAGGGTTAGGGTTAAAAGAGAATGTGTATAAATAGCCAGACCGGCCCATTTCCAAGGGTCGGCAAAATTGATGATTTTGTTGCCCACAATAATAGAAAGGTGATTTCTCATTCTAGTTGCAGGGCTCAATGCTCCATTATTTTATTTTCTTTAGTTAGACGCTCCCCTGGAGCCATCATTGTATCACGCACAAGTGCTTGCTGGAAGAGACATTAATGAAGAAGGGAGAATTCTTTGCAATGATGTTGTTGGCATTCATGCTTCTGAGTTAATGGTATTTTATGTTTCATGTTCTTTATGTCTTCTACTCTGATATGTC
>MU224028.1:546835-563144 GCA_018584345.1 Thuja plicata | reverse complement strand
CATGTTCTTTATGTCTTCTACTCTGATATGTCAAATAGATTAACGACCTCTTTTCCCTCGCTACTGATAAAATACTAGCTGATGGTTGTGTATTTCTTTGGTATTTAGTGTAGTATATCAGAGTATTGTTGATGTCCTAAATGTTTAAACATGACTATAGTTAGATGAAGTGTTTCTAACCTTGCAGGATCTTTCTTATTTTATTTGCTAAGTGTAATAGGCTAGGGGAAACCTTACCTTATTGAATCTCTGGAGAGAATGAGTTGAAGAAACCAGCTATCCCCCTCAAAAATAGGCACTTCTCCCAACTGAGCCCCACACCGTCATGACCTGACACCCAGGTGCTTGAAGGCCCGGGGAATCTAACTTCCCCGGATAACCTTTGTAGGTAGAGTTGGTTGGTACCTCCGGTACCCGGTGACAACTTATGACTGTTGGCGAACCTGGTCAGCAAAACTCCATCAATAGAAACTGGCACTAGGAGGGCATGAACTCGTCCCCCTCCCAAGATTCTAATTTTACACCTCGTGAGGGTTCCCCAAGTTAAATTTTTAGGAGTCAAGCCTTCAGCGAGATTGGGTCTTTCTCCCTAGCAAAATTTGAAAGAATCCTTAGGTCTGCCCCGAACCTCGGGAGGTTTGTCAAACTCGAGCCCCCTGCTCAAAAGAAACAGACACCGATACTCACACCAGCCACTATTGTCTGGGGGTCTAGCATACCTCAAAATAACCAAACTTCTCAAGCAATCCCAGGAACCAGTGACCAAACTACCCAAAATCTAGTTCCCCCAATGGCCGTATATTTTGGAAACACCGGGTCCCTAATGGGAACTTTTTTGGGCGCAATCAATGACTTACCCTCCCACCTGAAGAAGATCTGCCCACGATATGAGCACTTAGGCTCACAGACTGCAGAAGAGCATTTACAGGCATATAAGGATGCCATGAACCGACACCTAATCCAGCATGAAGATGTTGTGACTTGGATGTTTCCCTTGTCTTTAGGGCAAGGTGAGTTAAACTGGTACCTTAACCTTCCTTCCAACTCCATAAATAGTTGGCAGGACATGGAGGACACATTCCTAGCTACCTTTCGCATACATGTGGACCCAGCTTGGTCCCATAGTCAGTTCATATCCATCAAGAAGGAACCTAATGAGCCCCTTGTAGCATTCAACCATCGGTTTCAGCGTGCCTTGAAGCGGTGTACAGGCCCTTTTATTCCATCCCCAGAAGTAACCATACAGACCTACCTTAATGCAATGGACCCCTTCGTTTCCACTCTCCTTTGGAGAACAACCACCGCGGGTGACCGGGACACCTTGGCGAAAGTTTACAACCTAGCTTAAGAATTATCCTGTGGTCTCAACAAATCCCCGGGTGGGATTGGGCAAAATACGCCCTTCAACATGATCCCTGGTACAACAGCATATGCTGGGGGGTATAACCCCAATCTGGTGATGGGTGCTCCTGTGATGGTAGTGAATTCTCCACCACCCCTGATAGACCATCAGGCCCGATATGTATATCCAATGCAGACCCAAACGGTACAAGATCTAGAAACTTTCCCTTGGAATCAGCCACAGCACACACAAGAGTCTCAGACACAACCATTCAGAGTGCCCTTCTTTCAGTCATCTACGACTGGAGGATTTCCGCCCTCGACTCTGGCTAATACTACTACCTTCTCGGGAAACCAACAACAACAACCATTACATTGTGACACCAACACTCGATTGACCACCGAGGTTGAATCCCTCTGGCGAATGTTGTCTACCTTGACTATGGACATAGGCCAACTGAAGGTGGGGTCCTACGCACCCCATAATTCAAATTCCCAGACGGGAAACATTTTCTCTGGCCAAAAAAACAACAATGTTAGGGGAAGAAACTTCAACAATGGGCCTAATTCCAATCAACAATAATGGAATAATAACGTGAACACCAGAGGCCCACCTCTGAACCAAAATGCCAACCAAAATGGCGCTAGGCCATCACATTTCATAGCACTCACAGACTTCCAGCCCATGACTAATTGGTGTAGATTGCATGACACGGGTTCACACAATAAGGTAAATTTTTCCATGTTGGAAAAGGTCATCATGATCTCCCAGCTAGACAGACAGCAGTCGCATGATACCACCCCTCTAGAGCCTCTTGTTCAAGAGCCAACCCACAGTGCCTTCACCTGTGACACCATCTTCTTCAGAACTTCTGGGGAGGATGAAGAGGAATCCAAATTGCAAGGATTATTTGATGAATCCATCCCGCCCTTCAAGGCCAACGCCTTTACCAACCTGCAGACTCCATATAATACTCAGAGTCAGGTTGGTAAAGGACCAGCTTACACGCCCATGCCTCCTATCAAAGACACCCCTCCTCCCTAGAATAACATGACTGACCGACCCGCTCCTCCAAAGGGTCCTAGCTCTAACCAAGCAAAAGACCTAGCCGAGGAAAATCACCAATTCTCGAGAGGAAGATTCAACATTACAAAGGCGTTAGAACAGACCACCACCTCCATGACCTTGATGGAGGTTTTGCTAAATTGTCTCAAATAGAAGAAATCTCTTCTGAAGCTCTTGGGGAACCCAGAAGTCATCAGCCGCCCGCCCAAGACCATCCTGTTTGAAGATGCTAACACGACCATCTTCTGGGGGAAAAATGAGGATCCTCCCTTCCTGCTAGGCCTGAATATCCAAGGCAAGAATTTACATAATTTCTTGGTAGACTCTGGAGCTTCGGGTAACATCATGCCCTTGTCCATTTTCCAGAAGCTCAGATTCCATCCCACCCCATCTAATGGTATGGTGATCCAGCTGGATAAGACTGTCGTGAAAATAGTGAGGGAATTGAAGAACGTCCTGATACAGCTTATCCAGGACCCCAGGATAGCCAGCATAATTGACATCCAAGTGGTGGACATCCTAGAGACTTATGGGATGCTATTAAGTTGGAATTGGTCTAAGTCCTTGAATGGATACTTTTTGACCGACTTCACCCATTTATGGCTCCCCTGGGAGGGAGAATCAAATAAGATCCAGGTCAAAAGTGAACCCTGGATGAAACAGGCCCTTACCGAGGTTGGGAGGGTCAATGAGGTCTTCTTCTCTAAGACTTTCCTGGGGGTGTACCAACCCTTTGAAATCTTAACATTCAATTTCATCCTCGGGGAGGATCCCGCGGTGCTGCAGAGAGCCCAAGATCTAGAAGAAAAGATGAGAGTTGAGATTGACTCTCAAGGTGCCACAAAAACCCTTGCTACACTCCTATCTGGCACTTGGTGCCAAGTACACTATCAGAAACATTCAGAGCTCGAGTGTGGGCCCTACCTTTCAGTTGCTAACTGGCACCTTGATACCTTCTAGAATAAAGAACATATACCTGATTCCCCGGGACCTAGTATTCCTACGGTATGCACTCCTTTGGTGCCATCTCCCCGGGAATCCCAAATCCAAACACTTTTGAAGTTAAACTCTACCTTCACACTAGTAGTTCAGGAGGGAGCTCCTCCTAAGTCTCCCAATAGAAATCCAAAGGCTACTCTCCCACCCTGGCCCCAGATTATGAACAATGATTTGTGGACCCTCAAGTTTGATGGGTCCCGATCCAAATAAGGCTGCGAGGCTGGGGTAGAACTAATCAACCCGTGAGGGAAATCCTTTCCTCGCGTCCTATAGACTGTAGTTCAACTATACAAACAATGTCATAGAGTATGAGGCTTTGGTCCTTGAACTCTTATTTGCGTTAAGGAAAGGTGTCGCCCACCTCCGGGCTCTGGGTGATTCAGAGTTGATTGTCAAACAAGTCAAGAGTCAATACACATGCCACGACAAAAGGCTGGCCGCATACCACAACCGGGCTTGGAGCCTTATTGAATATTTTGATGCCTTCGGCATTGACCTCATTCCTCAGTGAGAGAACTATGTCCTGGATGCCCTCGTCATTTCTGCCAGCACACTTGAGCCAATGGCCAGCTCGCGACTCCAGAGATTTTCAGTTGAGATGGTCCCCACCCTGTACATTCCAGACAACATCACCCACTTTTAGGTTTTTGAGGATGATCAGCATATCCTAGCCTTCATGGCGAATGTTAGCATCTTTGAAAACCAGATAGTGGAAGAATGAGACCATGACGATACTGGGCAGGGTGACGAAGACAATGGGATAATAGACCTACCTACTAACACCATCCCAAAGGGGATGGTTGCGCTGGAATGAATCTTTGACTCAGACCCTCGGGCCCAAGAGAAGGTGTCATCCTCCTCCGAGGGAGGAAAGTTTGAAAAAGTTAACATCGGCCAGCTCGGTGAGGAAAAGATGATTCACATTGGTACCTCCTATTCCCCTAAGGAGAAGGAGAAGATTCTTGCGGTTCTCTGAGAATACATCGATGTAATTGCATGGGGCTACAAAGACTTAAAAATGTATGACACATCCATTATGACTCATACTATTCCCCTGAAACCTGATGCTAAGCCCTTTCAGCAAAAGCAAAGACCGGTCAACCCCCTAATCGAGCCTCTGATTCATCAAGAGGTAGAAAAACTGCTGTCAGCCCAAATAATCTTCCCAATTCGGCACACTACATGGTTTGCCAATCTAGTCCCTGTGAGAAATAAGAATGGTGAGATCCGCCTTTGCGTAGATTTCTAAAACTTGAATAGGGCCTCCAAGAAAGATAATCACCCTTTCCCTTCGTTGGATGAGGTGTTACGGATAGTGAATGGATCCTAGATGATGTCATTCTTGGATGGATACTCTGGATATAACCAGGTCATGGTTAAGTATGAAGACAGAGAGAAAATAGCATTTACCACCAAGTGGGGAATGTTTGCATACCAGAGAATGCCCTTTGGTCTGATTAATGCAGGGGCTACATTTCAAAAGGCCATGGACATTGCGTTCGAGGGCCTTTTGAATCAGTGTATAATCATCTATATGGATGACTTGACCATCTTTTCCTGGGACAGGCATGACCATTCCGCCCATCTCACTCAGATCTGTGAGAGATGTCACCGGGATGGAATATCCCTCAACCCCAAGAAGTGCATATTTGGGGTCACTGAAGGGAAGTTGCTTGGGCATATCATCTCCGAGAAGGAAATATCCATAGACCCTAAGAGAGTCAAAGCATTACTAAACTTACAAATGCCCGGCAGCAAGAAAAAGATACGTTCCTTCTTCAAAAAGATCAACTTCATTCGGCGGTTCATCATGGGATTTGCAGAAATAGTCAAACCGCTTAATGAGATGATGAAGAAGGATACCACGATTGAGTGGAGTCCTGAAGCAAAGCGGGCATTCACCCAGATCAAATGAACAATAATGGAAGCACCTGTCCTGGCTAGTATGAACTATTCCCTTCCATTTCACATTTACTCCTTTGCTTCGCCGCATTTTGTCATGGCAGTGTTGACTCAAAAGGTTGAAGGGGAAGAATGACCAATAGCTTTCATGAGCTCCCCCTTCAAGAATGCCAAAGTTTGATATTCATCACTATAAAAATAGGCCTTTGCTCTAGTTCACACCGTGAAGAAATTTCAGCATTATATTCTCTGGAGCAAGGTACATGCTATCATTCCAGACCAGGCCGTCAAGTCTCTGCTGATGCAGAGTGAATTGGGTGAAAGATGGGGGAAATGGATGGCCATCCTCTAGGAATATGAGTTAGAAATGCTACCCATGAAGATATTTTGGGGCCAAGGACTGAGTCGAGCGATGGCAGAAGAGACTCCCCGCATAGAATGTCAAGCTTACATAGTGGAGTCCATTATCCAAGACCTGTGGTATACCGATTTGGTATATTTGCTACTAAATAACAAATGCCCAGAGGGATTACCTCCCCATAAACGCTGGGCCCTATGGATGAAAATCGCCCACTTCATGATCAAAAACTCTGCGCTCTACCACAGAAACTATGAGGGAGTGTACCTCTGGTGCATCGACAGAGACCAAGCTATAAGGGTGATTGATGAATTTCATAGGCAGTTTGGAACCAGGCATGACTCAGCCGATGCCACTACCCATCAGATCCTTCAGGCTGGATACTATTGGCCCTATATATTCAAGGACATTTACACTCATGTTATAAAATGCCACACTTGCCAAACCGCTACGCATCGTAAGCGCAACCCAGCTATGCCTTTACAACCAGTCTTCGAGGCTAGGCCCTTCGCCCAGTGGGCATCGGACTTCATCAGGGAAATCAACCCCAACTCGTCTGCCAATCACTGATACATTCTCACTACTACTGATTACTACCCTCGGTGGTCTGAGGCTATACCATGCAAAAATAACACGACAGACGTAGTTATCAAATTCCTGGAAGAAAACATCATCACAAGGTTTGGAATGCCCTTTGCTTTGGTGTGTGACAATGGTCTGACATTTTCTTTGGCACAGTTACTCGAATGGACCTACAACTGGAGGATCACTTTGAAATTTTCCAGCAACTATTATCCCCAGGGGAACGACGTTGTTGAATCAATGAATAAAAATTTACTTGAAGTGATCAAACACCTACTAGAATAGAATCCCTGGGATTGGCATCAAAAGTTGAAATTCACCCTCTGGGCGGATCACATTCATGTCAAGGCTGCCTTGGGAACATCCCCGTTCCATCTGGTTTACGGCTAGAACCTGATATTCCCGGTTAACTTACAGATCCCAATTTTACATTTTATGCAGGAATTTAGCAACAGGGACGACATCGTGGAGGTTCGGCTCTTAAATCTGATGTGAATGGAAGAATAGCGAGACGCAGCCCTTGAACATTTTGCGCGTCATCAAGCAGTGGTAAAATGATGGTTTGACAGAAGAGCCCAATACAAAGCTTTTCAAATTTTGGATCTAGTCCTGTTGTGGGACAAGGCCCAGGAAAAGAAAGGAAAGCATACCAAGTTCCAACAGCTCTGGCTCGGACCATACCTAATCTTGAAAATCTGTGGGGAAAATACTTACCACCTTAACACCCTGACTGGTGAACCTGTCTCATTGCCTGTTAATGGACAGTTTCTCAAGCACTACTTTGAATAGGGTAAGTTTGTCCAAAATTATATTTTATGTAAAGCCCTCCGCTTGTAAATATTTCTTTTGGGTGCCTTGCTGTGAGGTACCGTGTCTTGTAAATAGCCTTGTCGACTGCCCTCCAGGGCAGTCATCTTTTGGTGTTTTTGTTTTTATTTCTAGTTTTCTTCCAAGGTCTCGGCATTTTGTTCTGGCTTGTAGGAATTAGAATGCTTCGCATAAACTCTATTTTTCGGTATGATTTCTGCGGCATGGTGAACTTTAGAATCTATCTTTAGCATAGTAGAGTCAACTCGGTCTCTGGGGTTGTTTCACAAGATGTGGCACATTTTGAACAATCTCCATCAGGTGTTGTCTCCGGGAGTCTGGCAATCAGTGAACATAAAAATATATACAAGGAGCAAGTAATCGGACACACCGAGGGTAGATCGGTCGTACTGGTTGGTTGACCTAGGTCTGAAACTTTAAGGAATTCTTTCCAGGTTCAGAGTTTTATCCCCTCTTCGAACATCTAAGTATAGGTGGATAGGTGAAAGAAGTACCACCATTGAAATTAGCTAAGCTTAAGTTCAATGGTGAAAGAAGTACCACCTTCCCACCTAGAAACAAACAAAATAATTAGAAAAGGAAAGTGGGTTGCAACTCTGGTCTCTGAGAGAAATGAGTCAATTGATGACTGGTTCGATGTAATTAGTGCCTCTTCTCTACTCCTCCCAAAGGTCATCAGCTTTATTTCCTTCCAAAGCACACATGACACCACTGATGAAGGGCTATAGACTAGATCCCATGTGGTTATATTCTCTCAGATATGTTTCTCTTGGCCTATCAGATGCCTCGGGAAATGGCTTGTTCCAGTTTTTCTAACCAGAGATTCTATAGTTCTCAAATGTGCTAAGGTATTTGTCCCAGATAGTCACCATTTGTTATGCCCTACATCTCGGTCCCTACATTTTGTGTGCAAAATGTTGGGTCCCCCTTTTTTTTTCTTCTTTTGTTTATTTTTTTATTTTTGCTTGCAGCTCTTGCCTTGTCTTTCTACCTTTGTTTTCTTTCTTTAGGGTTTTCTTCCCTATTGTTGTTTTTTGTTTGGTTGGTTTCTCATCTCCGGGACTCCAGTCCCGGAGATTGTTCTTCATTGGGAGCTGGATTCCAGACTCTGGGATTCTTTGCCACGATGTTCTTAAGGTGATCGTCGCGGGGAATCCCCAGGCCCGGGGTCTGGAGGTTTGCTTGTCCAGAGATTTCTGGAAGGAGGTGGATTGCCTTTTTACCATGAGTATAAATAGATGTTATCTATCACTTTCACATTTACCGCGATTAAAACACTCAAACACTCAGAGCAATTTTAGAGCGATTACAGAGCGATTTGCAGAGAATTAACGATAATCAGTGCTAAACACTTCCATCTTTTTTAGGTGATTGTGAGTGCTTCGTGGTGATAGGTTATGATTGTTTGGCAGCTGTAACTATTGTAGAGCGTCCGTGGTGACTTCTTTCCTTCTCCTTTTGGCATTCTCAGGTTGGTGTCTCTGTTCCTGCCAGTTTTTTGTTTGTCTGGTGTTCCTTCTCCGTCTTATTTTTTTTTGTTGTCTTTTAGTTTTGTTTGTTTCCTTTTTTATGGTTTTGCCGCTGGTTGGTGGGTCAGCTCTTCCAGAGGGTTGTCAACCCTCTACACAGGTGTGGTTGGCTTGTAGATAGTATGGAAAGTTGTATATACTTTATGCCTTGCCTGGTTTCCTGTGGATGTCATTCCGCGGTGTAGATATGTGTACATTTGTGTATATTTTTTATATATCCTTCCATTCTCCATGTATATATCCCTCGACTCTTCATGTATATCTCATGTATATCCTTTTGGGCAGCTTGGCAAGGTGGTTGAGTTGTCTGTGTCACTGGTTTTCTGCCCATAAGTTTGTTTCAAGGTAGAAAACCACCTATTTGAAACTCGGCTCTCGACTAGTTTCAAAAAGGTAGTTTTCTCTCTCCTCCATAAAACCAGCCAGGCCCTCATTTATGTCCCATGCGAGCAATTAATTCCATCCAAGTGACCTTCACTTTTTGTGCGTTCAGATAGTTAGCTCCACTTCCATCGCCATAACTCCTACTTAATACCTATGCATGTGGCGCCCACGTGGGCTTGATGGTTTGCCTTTTTACACATCCTCACCAATTGTTACTTCTCTAGGCTCTAGGTCCCCTACCATCATCTATCCCATGTCTTTACCAAGCGTGATAAAAATTCCTGGACTTGGATGTTCAGTCAAATCTTAATTTCATGTAATGCATGTGCTTTTTTGGTTTTCTCTGAATGAAACTAACTTTTCAGGAAAAGCAGGCATCACGGTGGTAAGATCTCTGGACCCCAAAGTATTTATTTGTTAATACATTCTGATGGTCACTTTGCCTTGTAGGTTTCTAGAGTATGCTTCCCAAACATGTCTGAAGCATTTGCATCCTCTCCACTCGGAAGTCCAGAGCTACCTTCTGCGACGGCTACCAGGGCGGCGGTTAAATCCAAAATGGAAAGGGCCCTAGAGAAATTGCCCCTAACTATGAAGTTTGTACAAAAAAATGTTATTATGAGCTCAAAGATTGAGTTCAAAGTTAAACTTGTTACCGACACCAGCGTCGGGACATGGCCAGAAATGTAGGCCTTAGTACAAATGATGTACATCCAGTGACAGGCTGGAGATTAGCTGGCCATCAATATCGGGGACTCCAGGATCCTTAAGGCAGCTTGTTTCCTGTGCTTTGTACAATCTCTGGAGCTTATCCTAATGCTAGCCACCAATTACAACTCTTATGTTTGGGCTGTTAGGCTCACAGTCGTAGAACCAACCGGGCACCCTACTCCGCTGGTATCCCTCAACCCTAACACATTCCAGGCGGGTCTAGGGATCCCTCAATTTGCCAAGGATTTTGTGGTTACAAGGTCAGATGCCTTGGCCCAATTCACATAGTTGGAGGATGTCCCCCGGATATACATGAACGCTCATTGGCTCAAGGTTCCAAAGAGGGACCCTAAGAGGATGAAGATAGAAATTCCCAGGTCTGAGTTCAAAGAGATCATTTAGATGGGAATGATAGCGTTGGCCTAGGTATTTGGGTAGCCCTCTGCCCAATAATTTTCTAAATGGATGTATTACTTCCTCCTCAGCATCTCCACCAAGGGAGGATACTTCGACTGGGCCACTATAATTTCAAACCACGTCGACTCCCAGTTCCTTCAACTGGCTAGGAAGAAGAAATTTTACATGACTTCCTATGTTTTCTGGGCCTTGGCGTAGTAGAGGCCCCACGCCCGTGGCCTACTTACAGACGGCATGCTTGGGATGGGCCCAGGACAAAAGGCACCATGGGACCATTTCCCGCAGGTTCAATGGGAGGCCAGCTTCCCCAGTTTTTTCCAGGTAAATGATGTGTTTGTTTACTATCACCTACTCACACCCACCCAGGACATAGGATATCGCCTATCCATAGAGGTGATAAATTTGGTCCAAAGTTATGGACATTACTACATCTAATTCTAATAGCACACTTATATTAGGGTCACCAGCTTCTCCAAGAAACCCTACTTGTTGCCCAAACACTGTGGGGACAAGATCATGCTCTTCGAATACTGCAGGTAGATGATGGAGTTGCATGCACTCTTTTCCTTAAAGAAGATATCCAATATTCCATTCCCAATCATTTTTGGGAACTACTCATGCAGCCTAGCCATCGCAAAAAAGGCGGATAACGAACTAAAAGGCTACAACTTGGAATAATTTCACTTGGTGCAGAAAATTTTTGATCTGCACAGCAAGATTGCAGTGGCACTTTCCTGAGCTTCAGAGCCCCATCACTACCATATGGAGAATTTCTAGGAAAACGTGGAGGTGCAAAGCTGGCACTACGTCAGGATGATAGCAGGCATGATGGAAAGGTTGAAGCTCCAGAGGTTCTCGGAGGACTTCTCAGACGCCAGCCCCACTATTGATCCCCAGTACAAGGCAATGGGGATTGATACAATGACCCTCCCACCGGTAAATTGGGATACCCAGGAAGGGCCTACAATTGAGGACTTCACCCGAGAGGTGGTCGAGTGAAGTCATGCCTAATTCAAGAAAGTATGCCCCAGAAGTACCCATTGAGCAGCCCAGCCAGCACCAAAATTGACTCCAGGGGCCGGGACTTCTTCGCAGAGTGTCGATAAAGGAAAAGGAATAGATACGACCCCATCTGCGTAAGAATTCCCCATAAAAAAATAAATAAAGTAGTTAATGGAAGCCTCCCAACAAATGAGGGAGAGATTAATCACACAGCTGGCCACTCCAGTACTCATGGCCGGGCCAATTCGTCCCCCTTCCTCCCTGTCGCCGGCAGCCTTAATGGTGAAGGCAATAGGGGTGGATCCAATAGAAGCAGTAGTAATAAGGGATGCGGGGCCACCCTTGGTTACCTAAAGAAAGAAAAGGCTTAACCAAAAGCCTAAGGCAGAGCTGAGGTTGGGAATGTCCCAGAACCCACAAGTAGAAATCCTCTCTTCCAGTTCCCCGGAGCCAGAAAAGGAAACAGAGCTTGCTAAAGTCCCGGCTAGTCCCCCTTTGCAGGAGGGATTTGATGATGTCTTTACAATTGATGAGTTCAGAAACCTACAGGGGGATACCAGACAAACGGAGGAAGAAGTCCCAGAGGCAGAGCAAGAAGCTGCAAAATAAGAAGTCGTAGAACAAGAGCCTGCGCAAGAGTAGGTAAAATAGATAGAAGAAAGGGAGCCAGAGCCAGAGATTGCCTCCGAGACTCCAGAGACGCAGTATCTGGGGGTGGACCAACAAAGGCAGAATGAAAAAATATCATATGTTGGGGGAACCAGACCTTTGGGAATAATCGTAACCCCAAGCGCCACTCCTGGGAGCGATCTTTGGGCAGGTAATTACCGAGGCCCAAACTTTAAATCTTGGCCCAGTACCTCCCGTACTACCAAAGGATGTGCCGACAGAAGAAGAAGCTCTGGCAGTAGAGGCCAAGAAATAAGAAGAGAAACACGAAGAGGAGATGCCCGAAGAAGCCAAAAAAAGTCCAGACAAAGAAATAGATACAGAGGACAAGGCTGAGGAGATGGATGTTGCTGAGGAAGATATTACTAATAAAGAAGAAGACACAGGGAAAGGGATGGATGAGGCCCACACCACTGAGGAGTAGTAGCCACAGGACACCAGGGAAGAACTAGGAGAATAGACTCTGGCAGAAAAGCCACCCCTGCCACCTCAGTGGTTAGTAGAGAGCGGGAAAAGAAAAGCTCCATCCACTCCCAGAACTCCTCTCTCCCTGGCCAAAATGATGCCTCAGGTCCAAGCCCCACCGAAGGCCAAGAAAGTCTGGATGGTTCATACTCTTCGAACTGCGCCGAGTGGAGAAATAGTTGCCATTATGGCAACCCGATGAAGCAACCATAGAGCCCAGAGATTACAGCGTTGCAGAGGTATCACTGGGAAAAAGGGGAAAACAAGGCAAGGTGGACTTGCTGAAGGAGGCAGCTAGGGCAGTGGAGGCCCGTTATGAAAAAGAGGCCCAAAGGCTCAAGATAGAAAAGGTGAAAAATGCAAACCTTATGGGGTTGCTTACTGAGCTAGCTCAACCTATCAACGCCACTCCTTCGGAGGCTTCCACATCTGAAGATCTACAGCAGAGCAACATAGACTCCCTATGAACAATGAAGAAAAAGGCCCAGGCAGTCGACGAGTGGGTCACCCTGCAAATAGGAAATACCCAGCATTTCTTGGTATCCACCCTCCCAAACTTATATATAGCCTGGCATGTTCTACACCAGGCAGAGACTCTTATTGACCTGTGGGATGGTGATATTGAAAATTTTCAAGCATGGAAGGTAGAGCTTGAAGAACTCCTCAGTTTGGGAGAGGAAATGGTTTCTGAATTCAGAATTATGGGGGATGAATCATTTGATTTTGTAAGGATCTAACACTCCAGACTTAACCTCACATTGGAGGTAACCAAGAAACTGGTAGGGACTCTACAGGATAAAGTCAATGTAGTAAAATATTCTTTCAATTTATACAAGTCTTTTGTAGCAAAGATTTATGGGGCTGACCCCCTCAGTACAGATACATGCATGCCAGAGGATTCAGTTTTGGGGAGTTTTGATGAAATGATGAAGTCCCGATATCAATCCTCGGAGGGGATAGATGGTGCCCAAATGAAGAAATTAACTCATATGGTGCTTAGTGGTCACGACGCGGTAAAAATGGCCGATGAATTTAAGGAGAATGTTCTGGACCTAGGGGAACAAATTGAGGTGGCTAAGTACCGAAGGGCCGACCTGAAGGATATCGATGAAGATGGCATCTCCTGCCTCCTTCAAGATTTCAATGATTATAAACAACCTTAGGCTTTCTCTGAAGGCCAGAGAAAACCCAAACATTTAGTATTATTTATTCTTTTGGGAATGTAAGTTCTCGGATCCCAGATTCTCAGATCCCAAATTTTGTATTCTTTCAAGTGATCCATGTCCCGGTCCCCAAGGCCGACTGGTCACTTTTAGGAGTGGTTAATAAAGGTTTTTAGAAGGTGGTTGGCTACATCAAGGGGGTGTCGACTCAATAGTTGGTTTTCTGATAGGGTGGTCTTCTCGAGGCGCCGTTTAGAGGTACACCTAGCGCATCAGAGATAGGGCACCGCATTTCCCATTTATGAGGCATGTAGCCTCGATCCCCGGGGGACCTACTTTCTTCCTTCTCCTTCCTGGCTCTCTTCTCGAGGCTAATTCCTCTACTGTATATTCTTGTCTCATTCTTCTATCATGTCAGGCCTATTCCGTTTCAAGGTCTTTTATAGGGTGGCGCAGGTAGTACCGGCCCCCAGAGAATGTATTTTATTAAAACATGATGTAAAATAGGGTTAGGGTTAGGGTTAAAAAAGAATGTGTATAAATAGCCAGACTGGCCCATTTCCAAGGGTCGGCAAAATTGATGATTTTGTTGCCCACAGTAATAGAAAGGTGATTTCTTAGTCTAGTTGCAGGGCTCCATGCTTCATTGTTCTATTTTCTTTAGTTAGATGCTCCCTTGGAGCCATCATTGTATCACCCACCAGTGCTTGCTGGAAGAGACATTAATGAAGAAGGGATAATTCTTTGCAATGATGTTGTTGGCATTCATGCTTCTGAGTTAATGGTATTTTATGTTTCATGTTCTTTATGTCTTCTACTCTGATATTTCAAATAGATTAACGACCTCTTTTCCCTCGCTACTCATAAAATACTAGCTGATGGTTGTGTATTTGTTCAGTATTTAGTGTAGTATATCAGAGTATTATTGATGTCCTAAATGTTTAAACATGACTATAGTTAGATGAAGTGTTTCTAACCCTGCAAGATCTTTTTCATTTTATTTTCTAAGTGTAATAAGCTAGGATAAACCTTACCTTATTGAATCTCCGGAGAGAACGAGTTGAAGAAACCAGCTATCCACCTTGAAAATAGTCACCTCTCCCAACCGAGCCCCGCACCATCGTGACCCGACACCCAGGTGCTTGAAGGCCCGGGGAATCTAACTTCCTTGGATAACCTTTGCAAGTAGATTTGTCTGGTACCTCTGGTACCCGGTGACAACTTATGACTTTTGGCAGACCCGGTTAGCAAAACCCCGTCAACAGTGACCAAATCCTCCACATGTACAATTTGTCCATGTGTTTTAATCCCATACATTCTGGTTACCGACTCTTTTCGGTTGATAGGGAATTTCTTGACCTTTAGGCTCCCATTCTTTCTTTTTCTTTTTCCAGTTGTAAAGAGGAGGCAATGTTCACCAAAATGTAAAGAGGTGTTTTGAAAGGGGTAAGGAGATTATTTGTTAATTATTGTTTGATTTGATTAAAGTGTGTTGAATTCCTTAACCCTACTTTACATTTAATTTAATTGTATTGATTGTATATTGTAATTGTGATTAGAGAGAAGATAAGATGCTCATTTTCTATCCTCAAATGCACAAATGGAAGATCCAAGTTGATCAACCCAAAAGAAGGGTTAATGCACAAATAAATCAACTATTCAGAAAGAGAACAAAGAAGGGGATCTTAAATTCTTTTAATTGATTAAATAAATATGTCCAATTATAGTAATTGAAAAGGATAGGAAGAAGAACTAACCTTACAAAATTGCAGATTAAACAATGCTATTTTCAGGGGTCTGTAGACTATTTCTGGAAAATATGACAGATGATCCCGAACCGGAACGCAGAGACAAACAAAACCCAAAAATCTTTTCCGTTCCAATGTCATCTTATGAAAAATTTCAACCTTGACCCACAAATGTCAACCCTGACCCAATAATGTCAACCCTGACCTGCACAGGTCTGATAGAGAATCTGTTCGCGCCGTCTAAAAGAAAGCCAAAAAGGGTATCTAGATCTATGTCCAAATCCACAGTCTCGAACCTGTACTACAAGAAAAAGAGGATTGTTTGTTGTGGGGGGGGGTTTCCTTAGTCAAACCCTGGTTTTGGAATTAACCTCAAATATATGTAATTGAAATTGCATAAAGATAAACAAAGTAAATGCATGAATTCACCTTGCTTGTAAAAGTCCTTATGGCGGATTCGAATCCGTGGATTCATAAGTATGATTCAAAATGTGGAATGTAGAATGTTAGGATGTCTTCCATCTCTTACTTGTAGATCTCCAACACCAATTCTTGGATTGGTTCTTGAATTTGGAATAGGCTTGGAAGAAGGCGGATGGAGAGATCACCAAAAGGGCATCATGTAGCTTGAATCCTTCAATGGCCTCCAATGGATCTTCTTCATGAAAATGGATGCTTGAGAATGGATGAATACTTGCTTCAAATCTTTCTCCTTAGCTTTCTTGAACTTCACTTGATAATCCTTCTCAATTACTTGATGATGCTTAGGCTTCAATAGAGGACTTAGAGAAAATGAGGGGAGAAGGCTCCCTTTTATATGAAACTAGGGCACAATCTTCTAAGGAGACCGACATAGGATAATTAAATTCCCATTAAAGCTTTTACCCTTAGGAGAGGACCTATATTAAATATAATTTAGGAATCGATGCTTCGGAACCCAAAACAGCCGACCCAGAAGCAGGAAAACACTTTTTGCAAAGACCGACATCCAGAAATTGTGAAACCCCAGGATCTGAACCCTGGGTCAAGGTCGAGGTTGACCTTGACCTAGGTCAAGGTTTAGGTCAACCTTGACCTAGGTCAAGGTCGAGGTTGACATAGACCCAAAAGGTCGACCCTGACCTTGAAGCCCAGAATCACCAGTC